>OY757908.1:77563622-77636122 GCA_963585895.1 Sepioteuthis lessoniana
AGAGGGGTTCCGTCTAGAGTGGAGAAGTCCCCCGTTTGATTATAGCACATATATTTCGTTTTGTGTGCATTGACATAGAGGCCTATGCCTGCGGCTGCTCGTTCCAAACTATGCAGTAGTGTTTCCGCTTGGTCGGGTGTATTTGCCAAGTTGGACTCATCTGTGTCCAAATAAATGAACAAAAAAACAAAAAAAAAACCAGAATTTTATTGCATATCGTTCTTCTAAAGTGTCAGATTGCATTTTTGAAATTCACGAGCTGTGACAATCAGGTTTTAGTAGGGTGTATTCCAATTGCTTTCGTTAACCTCGTGTCGATGTCCTTTTCTGTTGATTCGACGCTGCTTCCTAGGTAAGTGAATTTGTCTACTAGTTTAAGAGGGGTTCCGTCTAGAGTGGAGAAGTCCCCCGTTTGATTATAGCACATATATTCCGTTTTGTGTACATTGACATAGAGGCCTATGCCTGCGGCTGCTCGTTCCAAACTATGCAGTAGTGTTTCCGCTTGGTCGGGTGTATTTGCCAAGTTGGACTCATCTGTGTCCAAATAAATGAACAAAAAAAAAAAAAAAAACCAGAATTTTATTGCATATCGTTCTTCTAAAGTGTCAGATTGCATTTTTGAAATTCACGAGCTGTGACGATCAGGTTTTAGTAGGGTGTATTCCAATTGCTTTCGTTAACCTCGTGTCGATGTCCTTTTCGGTTGATTCGACGCTGCTTCCTAGGTAAGTGAATTTGTCTACTAGTTTAAGAGGGCTTCCGTCTAGAGTGGAGAAGTCCCCCGTTTGATTATAGCACATATATTCCGTTTTGTGTGCATTGACATAGAGGCCTATGCCTGCGGCTGCTCGTTCCAAACTATGCAGTAGTGTTTCCGCTTGGTCGGGTGTATTTGCCAAGTTGGACTCATCTGTGTCCAAATGAATGAACAAAAAAAAACAGAATTTTATTGCATATCGTTCTTCTAAAGTGTCAGATTGCATTTTTGAAATTCACGAGCTGTGACAATCAGGTTTTAGTAGGGTGTATTCCAATTGCTTTCGTTAACCTCGTGTCGATGTCCTTTTCGGTTGATTCGACGCTGCTTCCTAGGTAAGTGAATTTGTCTACTAGTTTAAGAGGGGTTCCGTCTAGAGTGGAGAAGTCCCCCGTTTGATTATAGCACATATATTCCGTTTTGTGTACATTGACATAGAGGCCTATGCCTGCGGCTGCTCGTTCCAAACTATGCAGTCGTGTTTCCGCTTGGTCGGGTGCATTTGCCAAGTTGGACTCATCTGTGTCCAAATAAATGAACAAAAAAAAAAAAAAAAACAGAATTTTATTGCATATCGTTCTTCTAAAGTGTCAGATTGCATTTTTGAAATTCACGAGCTGTGACAATCAGGTTTTAGTAGGGTGTATTCCAATTGCTTTCGTTAACCTCGTGTCGATGTCCGTTTCGGTTGATTCGACGCTGCTTCCTAGGTAAGTGAATTTGTCTACTAGTTTAATAGGGGTTCCGTCTAGAGTGGAGAAGTCCCCCGTTTGATTATAGCACATATATTCCGTTTTGTGTGCATTGACATAGAGGCCTATGCCTGCGGCTGCTCGTTCCAAACTATGCAGTAGTGTTTCCGCTTGGTCGGGTGTATTTGCCAAGTTGGACTCATCTGTGTCCAAATAAATGAACAAAAAAACAAAAAACAAAACAGAATTTTATTGCATATCGTTCTTCTAAAGTGTCAGATTGCATTTTTGAAATTCACGAGCTGTGACAATCAGGTTTTAGTAGGGTGTATTCCAATTGCTTTCGTTAACCTCGTGTCGATGTCCTTTTCGGTTGATTCGACGCTGCTTCCTAGGTAAGTGAATTTGTCTACTAGTTTAAGAGGGCTTCCGTCTAGAGTGGAGAAGTCCCCCGTTTGATTATAGCACATATATTCCGTTTTGTGTACATTGACATAGAGGCCTATGCCTGCGGCTGCTCGTTCCAAACTATGCAGTAGTGTTTCCGCTTGGTCGGGTGTATTTGCCAAGTTGGACTCATCTGTGTCCAAATAAATGAACAAAAAAAAAAAAAAAACAGAATTTTATTGCATATCGTTCTTCTAAAGTGTCAGATTGCATTTTTGAAATTCACGAGCTGTGACAATCAGGTTTTAGTAGGGTGTATTCCAATTGCTTTCGTTAACCTCGTGTCGATGTCCTTTTCGGTTGATTCGACGCTGCTTCCTAGGTAAGTGAATTTGTCTACTAGTTTAATAGGGGTTCCGTCTAGAGTGGAGAAGTCCCCCGTTTGATTATAGCACATATATTCCGTTTTGTGTGCATTGACATAGAGGCCTATGCCTGCGGCTGCTCGTTCCAAACTATGCAGTAGTGTTTCCGCTTGGTCGGGTGTATTTGCCAAGTTGGACTCATCTGTGTCCAAATGAATGAACAAAAAAAAAAAACAGAATTTTATTGCATATCGTTCTTCTAAAGTGTCAGATTGCATTTTTGAAATTCACGAGCTGTGACAATCAGGCTTTAGTAGGGTGTATTCCAATTGCTTTCGTTAACCTCGTGTCGATGTCCTTTTCGGTTGATTCGACGCTGCTTCCTAGGTAAGTGAATTTGTCTACTAGTTTAAGAGGGGTTCCTTCTAGAGTGGAGATGTCCCCCGTTTGATTATAGCACATATATTCCGTTTTTTGTGCATTGACGTACACCCATGAAGGTGATTGTGGTATAATGGTTATCGTTGTTAGAATTGGACACGAAGGACCGAATTAAAATCCTGGACGAGCTTTTTTTGCATTTCATGTAGTGCTGATACCCCTGGAAAGGTATGAATCCAACTGTTCTCTCTCCAGCTATGGGCAAATAGTAACGTTGGCTTGGCAACCAAATTAGGAAAAGGAAAATTCTGAATTCAAAGTTGTTTAAAAATTTAAAAAAAACTTGTGTCACATCCGTCGCGTACAGAGGCGTTGGGTAAATATATACATACACATACCCCGTACACACATATATTTTTAGATGTGTGGTGTTGATTTTTGTTCTTTCTTTGTCTTTCCCCCTTGCTATCTGTATACATACACACGTACACATGAATATACATCTATGCATACATACATATAAATGATTTTTTCAAGGGAATTGAGTGGGTTTAATGCGTGTGAAAATGCATTTGACCCCATAAATAGATGTATTTATTGTAGTTAGTGTGTGTATATGTTTGCGCGCATACGTGTGTGTATGTGGTTAGGCTCTATCGTTAATGTTAGTTTAAATCTGTCTATTAAGTATTTTCTTTTATTTTGAGTAATGAGGTGTCAACAATCTGGTATATTGGCATTATTTTAAGGTCTATATGTTGCATTTATAAAGGTGTTTTGATGCATAGTTTTCTGTTTTCAAGCAATGTAATGTTGCTCTTGTGTAAAGAGACTCTCTTGTTCAGTGCTTTACTACAGCCAATGTAAATCTTTTTGCAGTTAGTGCATTTGATTATGTAGACTATATTTTTTTAATTGCTGCTTAAATTTCTATTTATTATGAATGTTGTTTTAAGGTAAAGGACATAGAATTTTCCTTCAATGATTATATCACATACTCCACATCCTTTTTCACATTTTGAGACTCCGTACATTGTGTTTTCCTAAAATTTAAATGAGGTAAGTGAGTGTTTTAAGGTTTTTGATTGTCCTCACTTTAAATGATTTTTGTTGTATTTTTAATTCTATCATTTTTTTAAAGTTTATCTAGATTCTTTGATATTTCTGTGAATAGCTCTGGGTTGTTTTTGTTGTATGTTGAGATATTGCTATTTTTTTGAGTTCGTATTTCTAATGGTATTTTTTTCTACTAATTCGAATCATTTATTAGTATTGCGAGATATCCTTTCTGTTGGACGATTACGCGTAATGCTTCTAAGCGAATTTCTCGGAGGTTTTTGTAAATGACTATTGTGTATAATCTACGTGTTTGAATGAAAGGGTGGATTTTACGCAGTTTTTACGGTGATGACTCTTGAAAGTATTTGTTGGGTATTTGTGGGTTTGGGGTTAATATCTGTGATAATTTAGCTATTTTGATTTTTAATGAGGATGTCTATAAATGGTAGTTCCTTGGTGAATTTAATTTTTGGACGTAGATTCTAGAGAAGTGACGTAAATTGTTAATGTTGCCCATGAGCGTTTCCTAAGTCACCCCAGTATCTAATAAATTCTGTTTTTATATTGTTGCTGTATTTTCCATATGATATAAATTTTCTTTTAAGTATGCTTAGTTCAGTATGCTTGGTTTAGTATCTTTGTTTAATGGCATGGCAACCTTTGTAGGTTATTTAATGCCAAAGCCATTCTCTTAGAAGAACAGTAGTGGTACTATTTAACCATAGCTCGGAGGATAAGGAGGTTCATACCTTTCCCAAGGGTATTTGCCCGAAAGTGAACATAATAGCGCGACTGGGGTACGAACTCGCTTACTACGATTCCGCAGTCCATCACTTTAACCATTACGCCACGAGGACCATTTTCGGAGTCTTTGTTATGACCCGACCTTGATTGAACCCCGGTCTCCCGGGCCATTGATAAACACTACGCACTTGGTCAATGGGTCGGTTATGGTTATAATATCATACAAAATATTTCAAAAGATTTGATATCATTTGAGATGTAAATATCTGAGTAACTTCACAGTCTAGACAAATGACACCAAAAAGGCTTAATGATGAACAAAATGAAATTTATTCATCAAAATTTGAATGAGAAATTCAAAGGTATGTGGCTTTCATGAACGATTTCTCAAGTTTTCAAGAGTTTTCAATATGCGCACCGCCCATGACACAGTACACATCAAGTTGATTGGCCAGCTTCTTTTGCTTCTTTCTTGACACATTATTTTCTTCCTCTTTGAGATTTTTGTACTGTGTCCAATTTTGTATAGAATTTGGAGCATTTTTAGTAAATTACCTCACAAATGCTTGCTGCACAGTCTTGTTTGACGGTGCTCGAGCACGCTCAAACACACAAGACGCTTTTTCCTTTTTAGTAAATGGTATTTCTATACCAGAAAAGTAAAAAAAAAAAAAAAAAAAAATTACCCCAAAACAAAACAAAAAAAAAACCAACGAAAGCAATAAACAAACAAACTAACAAGCAAAGTAAAACACAAAATACCGCCCCCAGCAACAACAACAAAAAAAAAAAACAACAAAAAACATTTAGGATATAATTTTGAGTTGTTTCTACACGTGCTGTTAAAATTTGTGATTTTTAGAATGAGAATTGGTCAAGTAATAAGATTACGAAATGATATCGATTTTTCTGAAACACTCTTTATAATATAATGTAACATAATATGATATAATATAATAAGGACAAAAAGTGAAGGAGATAGAACTGCAACACTATATCATCAAATCCTGACCAGATCACCAGCTTCAGTTGTGGCATTGCGACTTAGACCAACATTGTCAGATGTTTCTTTTTAGATGGCTACTTGTGGATGGATACAGAATAAAATGGAATGACCGAAATTGTCTTGAAAAGACCAGTTGTGAGTAAGAAAATCCCAGACGACAAATTTTAGCAGCCATAGTTTTATTTGCAAAAGGTAGCGTTTTCAGTTAAAAACGGAGACTAATTCTAACTATCGGCGTATGTCCCTCAGAGTGAAACGGTGGAGTCTTTTTTTATATCGACTCAACCTGTTTGTTTTATCAGAATCGGACAAGACTCCTCAATTATAAGTAGATTCGGCTTGACCAAGGCTGCCAAGTTCACTTTACAGAGTTTCTGTCCATTATGTGAGCTTTGTCACTTCCCAACAGTTCTCAGATGTCTTTTCGGAATAGAGACCACCAGGTTATGTCGTTACACAGCTGCTGCGACCTTGTCTAATTGTCTAGGAATGTGAACCACTCTTTTCTTCAGATTCAAGCCATGATGAGTATAATATAATAAGAAGAAACAGTATTAAAAAATACGTTTGAAATAAAATCAGTGTGTTGTATACCAGGGATGAAAAAAGGACGAGAACACTTATTTATGATATATTCATCTCTTCTTCTTTATAATGAAAAGAACGAATGGTTGTGTGAAGAGAGAGAGAGAGAGAGAGAGAGAGAGAGAGAGAGAGAGAGAGAGGAACCGCTAAGATTTACACCAGGTTGAAATATATCTTCATGGAGCCTTGCTTCTTCGCCCTGCCTCCACGAAGCTAGCATAGGGCTGACTTAAAACATTTAATCATCTTTACTTCTTCTTGGCTCTGCCTCCACTAGGCTGGCATAGCTTTGACTTAAAGCATTTAATCATCTTTGTTTCTTCTTGGCTCTGCCTCCACAAGGCTGGCATAGGGCTGACTTAAAATATTTAATTATCTTCGTTTCTCCTTTGCTCTGCCTCCACGAGGCTGGCCCAGGGCTTACTTAAAACATTTAATCATCTTTGTTTCTCCTTAGTTCCACCTCCACAAGGCTAGTACAGGTCCTTTCACTACAGATGCCCCCACTTGGTTCAACAATTTTCTTCTGGGATCATACTCGCTTTCGATACTTGTACATTTAGACTCTTCTCTACCTATCGGCCTATGGCTGTCTTGCTTCCTCCCCGGTTACTTTTCCTTCCGACATCCCACTCACGCAACTCACGTTACATTTTCGCTGTCTTTTATTTACCTTAAGACACTGGTGCATCCTGTTTTTGAAATCCACGAACTTACACAGCCTGTCAAAGGTCAAATATGTAACCAGAGTGCTCGGATACTTACAAGGAAAAGTAAAAAAAGGAAAGTTGGCGACCATAGTCGAGGATGACCCGAAGGCTCCCTTTTCAATAGCTACTACACCGAGTTGAAGGGGAAGGCGCTACTCCATTCCCTGAATTGCTCAACTTTACCCTTGATCATCCCCTTATAATGCTGAGTGTTAAGCAAGGCAGCATTTGGTATCATTTTTTGAGTCTTTAGTATGACTCGACCTGGGATTGAACTCCGCTCTCCCAGACCATTGGCGAACACTCTAGCACGGTATGATTATTTTAAAAAACAGCGTACCGAGAAGGTAATCCAGGTAAATATTTTGATGACTAAATAAAGATGAGTTAAATCTTACAAATAAAAGACTTTGTCTAAATAAATCTAGAAACTTTTGCATCAACCTAATACGATAAAAAAGAAGCAGTGGAATTTGATGATGCATTTAAAGCTAAAAATCATTTTTTGTTTATTGTAATGATGGCAAGTGGAATGATTGGCTGAATGGTTAGGAATATTTTTTTTAAGGAAGACAAAGCTTGCTTTAAAAATTTATAAAATCCTACAATGATCTCATACAGAATATTGTACTCATTACGGAGCTCCATTATCACGATATAAAAATTTGAGTGTACTAATGAGATTAGAGGGACAAGAAAGAGTGAAAAAATAATAAAAAAAAGTAAAAGATTACAGTTACAGGGAGAGATTCGAAAAATTAGGATTAATTCCTTTACTATAAGGAAGAATGAGATATGATCTAATTGAAACTTTCACCAAAGTTATTAGTTGGTTGGTTGGTTGGTTTGTTTTACGGCGTATCAACCCTTTTCGGGGCATTTAAATTAAATTTCAAGCAATCGACTTTAGTATAAGTGCAGTTTTTGTTTACAAACAGGTAAATGTCAAAACAGTTCTATTTCAAAAAATTCAGTTTAATATAAGTACGCAGTTTAAATGTCAAAAAAGTTCAGTTTAGTTCTATTTGATCTATAGATAGGACCCAATTAGGTACTACCACTCCAAGCCTGAGTAGACCTGGGAGCAATTGCAATGAAGAGGTGCACCTCATTCCCAAAAGTTCCAGCATTACTGGAGCCACCTCATCAGATTGTTTAGTGTCATAAGCAGGATACTGGTGGGGGAGGTCTTACCCCTCTGCAGAGAAGCAGTCGGTGTATTCTACAGCCCCAGCCGACTGGGCAACAATAATTAATGAAATTTCTAATTATAGCTGACACCTTTTTCAACATTTCTCCTTAAGTTTACTTTCAAGAGAGAATAATATTGGAACTTATTGTCAAATCAGTCAAAAGACAGCATAAGTGTAAAAAAATCTTAAGGTTAAATTAGATGATTTCAGAAAAAATGGAAAGAAAAATAAATTATGAGGGCATTTTGGGGAACAATCGGATGAATTACTGAACAGATTTTGATCCGTATATGGATATTGTATATATTCTGTTCAGGGATTCTTTTTTAAAAGGTTGATGTGCGAATGTTGAAAAAAGCGGAGATGCCCAAGGAAGCATAACAAACCAATGATGAAAAATGATAATTAGTCATAACCTGTTAAAAAGAGTTTTAGAAATTTAACAAGTATATGAATAGTTTAAAAAAAGGAAAAAGGAAGAATAAGTTAATGATAAATATCTATTTTAAAATGAATTATTATTATAAAAAAACGGGAGTTGCGCCCCTTGAACACTTAAGTTGACCAATGAAGGCGAAGAGAGAAAATTTGATTAAAAGCAGACGAACAATTTCAGAAGCGATCAAGACAGGAAAAAAGGTTTTGAAGATCGGAAAAAAATGTCGAGACAGTAAGATATCTTAAAGTAGGAGCTATTTTGCAGAAGAAATTGATATTTATGGTTTTCTCTCCTCGAAAAAAAAAAAAAAAAAAAAAAAAAAGAAAAGAAAAAAAAAGAAGAATACTTTTCTGGTGTTTAATGTTTATCTATGTTTTTTTTTTTTTGTTTTTTTTGTTATTGTTCTTTGTGTTTAAAAAACAGAGACGTCTGCTGTTAAGAATTGAAGACAGAGTTTTTACCCCCCGGAGGAGAAAAAGTGTTTTCTTGGAACATTTATGTACATTTTTTTGTTATTCTTTACTTCTACGTTTTCCTCGTAAGTTGAAATAGAATGTTTAAAGAAATAATTATTTCAACTTATGTTGTCTTTTCAATTTCTAGATTTTTAATGCTTATTGAAATCGAATGTTTTTTTTAATGAACTACGTCTGTCCAATTTATTTCGTATTTTTCTGGATATTCTTTTTTTTTCTCCAAAATAACCATAGGTTTGTATGCTTTTATTTACCACTTCTGCTTCAAAGTTTGCATAAAAAGGTTAAATTTTCTTACAATCTAAAGTTCAAGCTGAAAGAGTATAGCAATTATGATTTGGTAGATAATGCCTTCATGTTACAGTGGTTCTTTTTGAATAAATATTTGATTTCTAAATTTTAATTTTCTTACTAGATCAATAGTGATGGTTCCTTTCATATTCCAGATTTTCTGTCTGTCTGTCTCTTTCTATATATACATATAATGCTTGCCCTGTCGGCTGGGGCAGTAGAATACACCGATTGCAGATCTGCAGAGGGGTAACACAACCCCCCAACAAGTGTCCTAGATATGACACTAAACAATCTGATAGTGAGGTTCCTGTGATGCTGGAGGTTTGGGGAATGCAGAGTACCCTTTCATTTCCATTGCTCCCAGTCCACTCTGGTCCGGAATGGTTAAATAGAACTAACAGTATACTTATGCTAAACTGAATTGTTTGAATTAGAATTGTTTGTCTAAACTGAATAGCTTGAAATAGAAATGTTTTTGACAATCAAACTGCGTGCTTATATTTAAACTGAATGTTGAACTGAACTGTTTTAAATGAAATTGTTTTGACATTGAAGCTGTACTTACGCTAAACTGAATTGTTTAATATAGAACTGTTTTGACATTTAACTATGTGTAAAGAAAATCTATACTTATGCTAAAATGAATTGGCTGAATTGGAACTGTTTAAATAAACAGAATAGCTTGAAATAGAAATGTCTTTGACAATCAAACTGTGTACTCATGCTAAACTGAATTGTTTGAAGTAGAACTGATTATTTGTATAAAGTGGATTTAAATAGAACTAAAATGTGTATTTACGTTGAATTGATTTGTTTGAATTAGAACTGTTTGAGTAAACTGAATAGTTTGAAATAGAAATATTTTTGACAATTAAACTGTGTACTTATGCTAAACTGAACTGCTTGAAATAGAACTGTTTTGACGTCGAAACTGCGTACTTAAGCTGAACTGAATTGTTTGAAATAGAACTGTCTGACTAAACTGAATAGCTTGAAATAGAAATGTTTTTGACAATTAAACTGTGTACTCATGCTAAACTGAATTGTTTGAAATAGAACTGAATATTTGCATAAAAATTGATTTGGCGTTAAATAACCTACAAAAGTTGATATGTCATAAAAACACCAACCAACCAACCATATGTATAATGCCTAGTACTATTATAAATGATTTTCTCAATACTTAGTAGTGAGTTTAGATTCCATTACCATGTATTTATATAATATATAAGATAATCAGTAAAGATAATGAGTAAAGTTGATAAGTAAAGAAAATAAAATTTGGAGGTGCCCGTGGTGTAATGGTTATCGTCATAGGAATTGGACACGACGATACGAGTTCAAATTCTGGACGAGACTAATTGCATTTCACATAGCACTAATACCCTTGTGAAAGGTATGAATCCAATTATTCTCCCTCCAGCTATGGGTAAATAGTAGGATAGATTAGGTTCTTCAGCCTTGGTGAGGAAACTAGTCTAGGAGAAGGAAAACTCTGAATTCAAACCTGGTACGCTTAAAAATTGACCTTGTGTCATATCCTGCCCGATAAGTAAAGAAAATAAGTTGATGAGTAAAGATAATGATAAAATATCAGAATTTCAGACGTTAATAGGGTCATATTTGAAATTAAGCGCTGGACTGCGGAATCGTTGTAAGCGAGTTCGAATTCCAGTCGCACTATTACGTTCACTGTCGGACAAATACCCTTGGGAAAGGTATGAACCCCCTTATCTTCCCAGCTATGGGTTGAATAGTACCACCACTGTTCTTCGAGAAGGATGGATTTGGCATTGAATAACCCAAGATTGTTGATAAACAACAAACAAACAAACATATTTGAACATAATCCGTGTGTTAAACATGGTTCATTGCAAATTGAATAATTCTATATATGATGGTCATTCAATAAAAAAGGTGAATATTGCCCGAGAAGTTGGCAATAGGAAGCAGTGTTTACACTTGTACATTTTTCAAGGACACCAATAGTAATGGGTTCTTCAATATGCCGGAAGATTGTCAGCATAACCTTCCTTACTAAACACTAATCACTGCACCGGATGACGGACATTGTTCAAGCTTGGAGCAGTCTGTTTGAGAATAGCCATTTAGAATAGCTCTAAAACAAATATATTTAGAAGATAGAATTTTCCACCCATAGCAGATAAGAACACAAATCCACAACAGCATCATTCCGACGTAACATAAAATGAGCACGAAAAACTCTGTGAAGCCATTGCAAATTCATCAGTCTTGAAAAACGTTTCCACAGCAAATGCACGGTGTGCACCAGCTGCACTCATGATCGTAATTTGTAGTATCTGAAAAAAACAAATGATAAGACATTACCAAGATGAAGCTACTGTTGCCACTAGCCTAATTTCACTTGCATAATATAAGTGACAATTTAAAATGTAGGAGGTATATCTGTCCCAGGCATCATTATCATTAATATTTGATTCAAATTTTATTTGCTAGAAAATGTATAAGTCCTGAGTGACGGAAAAGTAACTTCTTGTTTTACTTTCTTCTCATATTCATTTCTTGTAACAATTATAGTCAAGAAATTGATAAGAAATTTTAAAATAGGGAGTTAATTTTCTGTCAATCTGTATATTAAAATAACTAAAATTATTCAAAATTATATAATAGAAGTTTTTGCGGGGAGAAGCAAAGCCGAACTCACAAGCAACGTTCTTCGATGGACCTCTACATAGGGACGCGCCAGTGTTGGATGACCAACTGGATCTTATTTACATCAGCTCTGTACGGACAATGGATACTGTTTGGCAGACGTGCCGAGAGCGATGGGTGATAGGGACGGATGGAGATAGATAGACAGATAGATAGATAGAGAGAGAGAGAAAGAGAGAGAGAGGGGAATTTATACATCTTGATGATATTTTAAAAAAATCACTTTTTCTCTTTTTTTAATTTTACACTTTTTCATATTTGATACGCTACAACCTTAGGATTTACCACTGTGTTGGTAAGCTTTACACTTGAACTACACAGGCGAATGTTTAAAATGTGGGAGGTATTTCTGCTACACCTTGTACAAGAATAAAAATAACATTGTTATAACAATGAGACGCTCATACATAGCAGAAAAGCGTGTGAGTGGCAAATTAACAAATAATAAATAAACCTTAACGGTTTCCTCCAGGTCAACTAAGATTAATTTGTGTTGCAATGACTGATCACTTTCGAACAGTAGGCACAATAAGTGAGGTCTGTTTTTCAGACGAAGCAAAGCTTTATAAACAACATCAAAACAAGAGCTAACAAAGCCTCATGTTACCATAACAACATAATTTCTTATAACTCAGTATAAGAAAAGATTCAATAAGAAACTTGACGGCAACTACACAAGAATGTTGAGAGCAATATTGAACAAGTCCTGGCGACAACACCACACGAGACGCCAACTGTACGGTCACCTGCCTCCCATCACGAAAAATATACAGGTTAGACGAGCCAGACATGCCGGACACTGCTGGAGAAGCAAGGACGAGCTCGTAAGTGACGTACTCCTATGGACCCCCACATATGGCCAAGCAAAAGCAGGACGACCAGCCCGAACTTACATACAGCAGCTATGTGAGGACACGGGATGTAACCCAGAAGACCTGCCGGAGGCGATGAATGATAGGGAGAAGTGGCGAGAGAGAGTCAGGGATATCCGTGCGGGCGGCACGAGATGATGATGATGATGATCTCCTAAGAAGATGAGTCGCGAATAATTCTATTTGAGAATATATAAAGAAAATTTGGAGAGAATAAAATTTGCAATATAAAGAAATTTTAAGAGAGATAAAACTTCAATATAAAGGAATTTTGAGGGAATAAAATTTGATATGAAGTGTGAGTGACACTAACGCTAAGTTTAGTATTTCACTGGGTAATATTTTAGGGGGCTTTAGTGTTCAATATTAAACGGTAATTTCAAACAGGAAGTTTAAACAGTGAGTTCCGCAGCTGGTTTGAAAAGATAACACAGACAATAAAGTTTTTAAAAAGGAATTTTATACAAAGAAACAAGAACGAAAGGGATAGAAAAGATAAAGTGTTGCAAATGTTTGTACAATTTTCGGGAAGTTATCTGAGAGAGAGAGTCCGGGAATTAAAGTTCTTTGAATTTGAGTATTTTTCATTTCCTTTTTGTTTCAGAGTTCATTTAATTGCGAGTCTTCTTTAAAGTTCTTTTCAGCAAAATTCTCAGTTGAATATTTTCTTTCAGTTGCTTAACTTGGTAGAATTTCAGTAGTCGACTTTCATTTAATTTTGCTTTTATTTCTTGGGAAGCTCCATTTAAGAAGCGAGTGACAAAACCTTTCTAGTGGCTTAAGTTTTTCCTGCCTTTCCAGTTCGGCCCCCGAATTCGTACTGAGGATCTCAATAGTAGATCTCGACAAAAAGAAGTAACTTTTTGGTGCCGTTTTGTCCGGGATTCCTTCTCCCTTTTCCACTCTGGTCAAATCATTGGCCGCATGTGGTCGGCTAAATTTTTTCTTTAGAAATAAATCTTATATATATATATAATAGGATTCTTATAAATCTCCCGGAGTGACACTACATCCAGTTTTGACACCAACTTCTAGCCCATATCTTTTTGTCCCCACCTTTTTTAAAAGAGTAAGATTCTATTGAAAAAATATTTAAAAATTAAAAAAAAAAATTCTCTCTATTATGTGATTGGTTTGGTTTCTTTGTTTAATGGCATATCAACCTTTGTAGGTTACTTAATGCCAAAGCCATTCTCCTCGAAGAACAGTAGTGGTACTATTTAACCCATAGCAGGGAGGATGAAGAGGTTCATACCTTGTTTGCTTGAAAGTGAACGTGATAGCGGGATTGGAGTACGAACTCGCTTTGTACGATTCCACAGTCCATCGCTTTAGCCATTACACCACGAGGAAACCCCCCTCTACTGTGTGATGGCTATCTGAAAAGGTTGGTTTCTCTTATCGAGTGGGTAACCGAAATAAATTCATAATCGACAAATGACGGTTTGTTGAGCTTTTTTAATGCTATATTTATGTAACATACAAAGGTGTAAATAAGTGAATTAAAAACACCGATCTACAAAGTAGTAAATTTTATTTTATTTTTTTAAATTGAGTGTAAAGTTTGTTGGAAAACGGAAGTTACAAAGTCTTTTTTTGTAAGAAAAGACAATATCAGTCAAAGCGTAAATATTTCAAGAGAGAAAGCGAAAATTAATGTATGAAATTGTTAGCGTTAACCTAAGTGAACATATTTTGTGTTTGTAAAAGGTCTGCACGTGAGTTATGTCACAATGTAGGGGGAAATATATCTATGCGTAACCATGTATAGTTGCTGCTGCAACTGAAATTTTTCATCGGCAAGCGAAGAGATTTGTAAAAGCAGTGCTAATTGATCTATGTAAGCAATAAAATGTTCATTCAATTTAACATCATAAAGTGATATTGAAATAAAATGCACTCTTAAAGAAAAAGAATGTAGATTTTCACTCAAAAGTAATAAACCGAAAGGCATTGGTTAGTTGGTTGGTTGGTTGGTTTGGTTCTATGGTATATCAACCATTGTAAGTTATTCAATGTCAAATACATGTTTATACAAATTGACAATTCTATTTCAAACAATACAGTTTAACATAAGTACAGAGTTTGTCAAAAAAAATTCCATTTCAAGGTATTCAGTTTAATCAAACAGTTCTAATTCAACCAATTCAGTTTACTATAAATATAGATTTTGTTTACACACAGTTAAATGTCAAAACACTTCTATATTAAACAATTCAGTTGAGCATAAGTATAGTTTCAATGTCAAAAACAGTCCCATTTCAAACAATTCAGTTTAACATAAGTACGCAGTTTTGTTCTATTTAACCCATAGATAGGGCCCTATCAGGTGCAACCATTCCGGGGAGTAATGGCAATGAAGGGGTACTCTGCATCCCCCAAACCTCCAGCATCACCGGAACCTCACCATCAGATTGTTTAGGGTCACATCCACGACACTCGTTGGTGGTGGGGGGTCTTACCTCTCTGCTGAAATACAGTCGGTATATTCTACAGCTCCCTCTGACTGGCCAACATAGTGTACCTGGGATCGATGGCAATTAAGGAGTACTCCGCATTTCCCAAAGCTCCAACAATACTGGAACTTCACCATCAGATTGTTTAGTGTCATGTCTAGGACACTCGTTAGAGGGGGGGGGGTTCTTACTCCTCTGCAGAGATGCAGTTGATGTATTCTACTGCCCCTCCCAGCCGACTGGGTGACCAAAAGGTATTAATTAAGAACTGAATAATTCTATACTCACTGAAGAACTATTCATTTCTTCGCTATTCATAAGATTATGTGGGGTTCGAAGTTAATGATTTATCTATGAATATAATTGGTTAAAAAATGTTTTTTTAAACCAATTTTGAAGGGAAAAAGATTTTAAAAATCATTTTTGGTTTTGATTCTTGAAATTTTTTGCGGCAAGACAAATATTGTCGTCTGCGAATTCTCAAAGAAATTTTTAAACTAGTGCGTTCACGCTGATTGCTCACAAAATGCAAAAATGTTGACACAAAAATTATTGCTTCTCGAGCCTATTTTTTGGGTAAGAAATTAAGACTTCTTTTTAGAATGGAAATCAGTTGATTGTTTTCACACAGACACACACACACACACACACACACACGTATATATATAAATGCACGTATATATATACACACACACACACATATATATATATATATATATAAAACGCGTAACAGGATGGAAATAAATTTATAATCCTAATGTGACCGGTTTGTTGTTTTTCTTAAAGAATATATATATATATATCTATATATATATATATATATATATATACAAACTCTCGATTTTGACATGAGCTGAATGCGGCACAGGGTCAATTTTTAAGCGGAGTTTAACTAGTTTAAATTCAAAGTTTTCCTTCCTTAAGACTGGTTGCCATACCAAGGTTAAAGAACCCACTCTGTCCTACGATTTATCTATAGCTGGAGAGAGAATAGTTTGATATAATCTTTTCCCAAGGGTGCTCATCCAGGATTTGAACTTGGATTGCTGTGTTCATTTCCTGCGACGGTAATCAGAAGCTCCTCCAATTCAGTGACACCGATGTATATTCTTTATGTGCATATACATTAGTGTCACTGAATTGATCCACTCTGACCTGGAGTGGTAGTACCAATTCGGGCCCTATCTATGTTTCAAATATATCAGAGTATTAATTGTATTGGTTTGGAATAATGTGTGCAAACAAATTATTATTATTATACTCCATGCAAGTTTTTCATACCAGTGTAAGCTGATGGTATTTCATTGGTGTTTGAGTGTCAGCAATTCTCCAGGACTCTTCTCAGTATTCTGGCCAATCTTAATAGTTCTGTAGGCTGGATGATATCGATTCTTTCTCTGATTTCCTACTTTTTCAGTCTCCTTTTCAAGCCTTTGGAGACTGTTCCCAATGCGCTAATTACAATTGGTATCACCGTAACTCTCTTGTTCCACAGCTTTCTTAGTTCTCTGGCAAGGATTAGGAACTTGTTGTTGGGAATTTACAAACCTAATTCCACATAAAAGTAAGACATACTTTTTTAGGTGCAGGTATTCATCTTCATATATTCCAGGCAGGATACTTCAACACGATCAACAAGGTAAAACATGAGGGCGACCTTTTTGAAAGACACGCGGTGTTCCTTTTATTTACAGAGAGGGTTTAACAAAAACTAGGGGCAGATAACCTGACCCTTATTCAAATGTGGGATTTGGGGTAGATAACTTTGAGCTAACAATTCTATTTTCAGTAGTTTTAACAAGTACTGATTTGAGTGATAATTTCAACACTTGTCTCTGTTTTGGTTTTCTTTGATTTTCACTCTGTGGTCCGCTGTGCGGCAAGTTCTGTTTTTTTTTCTGGTTAATTATCACTAGATCAGTTTTATTCTATCTGTTTCTTGTTAATCATCGCTTTGATGCTGGTGATTCTTCTTCCTCCTTCTTTTCTTGACACATTATTATTAATAAATAGGAATACTTACTTGAAACTATATAAGTAGTAAAGTAAGAAAAGTTGGCGACCTTAGTCGAGGGTGACTCGAAGGCTCCCTTTTCAATACACCGAGGTGTAGGGGAGGGCGCTACTCCATTCCCTGGATTGCTCCACTTTATCCTTGATCATTACCTTATAATGCTGAGTGTTAAGCAAGGCGGTATCAAGTACCATTTTTTGAGTTTTTGGTATGATTCGACCTGGGATTGAACCCTGGTGTTCATAAATTACACTAGTTTACCAAAATAAATTTTTGGTCTACGGCAAAAATGGGGATAAGTGTTTTTTTTTTGTTAATTTGGGTGTGCTGAATTCAAATTTATAAATAGTTTTGCTCTATCACCTCTAGTTTTCTGGCTTTTAAATAGTCTCATTTTAGTATAAACAGAGGATATATGTGCAAATTTCAAGAGTTTCAGCAGCTTATAACAGATAAAACAGGATAGATAAAGAACACTCATTGAATCAATATACTTGGATGACATAGTTATACAATTCATAGTACCACAGACAGTCAAAAGTGTTTTTCTTAGAAGATCTGGTGTATTTTGCCTCCGGGATGTCACACAAGAGCATCCAGCAGAAGTCTCCCATCATGCCGGGGTTCCATTTGCCTTGATAGTTGCTCTCCATCTTCGTAATGTCTTGGTGGAATCTTTCTCCATGCTCATTACTCACTGCTCCAAGGTTTGGCGGGAAGAAGTTGAGGTGGGAATGGAGAAAATGAATCTTGAGTGACATTCGGCACCCCATATCCTCGTAAGACTTTAGCAACTTCTCAATACAGGCTCGGTAATCTGGTACGCGTGTGTTACTAAGGAAGCTACTACAGACTGACTTGAATGCTTCTCATGCTCTCAGGTCCTTTAAGTTAGGAAGCTCCGCAAAATCAGTATCCTTCAGCACTTCTCGGATCTGAGGTCCGACAAAGATTCCCTCTCTAAGCTTAGTAGCACTAAGACCTGGGAACACAGTAGACAAGTGTTGGAAGGCAGCACCATTTTTGTGCAACGCCTTCGCGAAATTCTTCATCAAACCAAGCTTGATGTGAAGAGGAAGAAGAAGCACCTTATTCATGCCAACCGGAGGATTCTCCTTGAGGCTGTGTTTGCCAGGAACAAAAGTGCTTCTAGACCCCTAGTCTTTCTGCTTGTAATACTGGGATACAGCTCGACTATCCCAGAGACAGAGAAAACAACAGTACTTTGTGAAGCCTGCTTGCATACCCATAAGAAGACCAATGACCTTATTTGTTCCGATTCCTGAAACTGGTGATCCTTACATCTTCCTGGACTAGGTTCCACTGTTTAAGCCGAGAAGCCAAGAGCTCTGACTGCTGTTTTGACGGATACAAATCACGAGCAAGATCATTCAGGTCTTCTTGCGTGATTCAGTGTGGCTCATTGCCACTTGTTCCTGAATATGTAGACTCAATATCTTCCAAAGATATTGATTCGGCAGAATCCTCCCTTGAAGGCATTTCTTCATCTGATGAGGAAAGAAGATCCTTATTTACTGGAGGTGTGGGTACAGGAAGATCATCTGAATGGGGAACGGGTCTCATAGCAGATCGAAGGTTGGGATATTTTGTCTTTTTCCTAGAAGATGCATTGAAACCAGTTATATTAGTTAAACAAAAATAACAATCATCTGCGTGGTTTTGTGGCTCTCTCCAAACAATCGGGACTGCAAAATTGAAAGCCGCTTTCTTGCCATTAAACCATGCAGTTAGTCCATTGTAGCTGGGTTTACAACAGATGTGTGGAGCCTAAGACTCGTCCTGATCACCAATTTTACAGTCAAAATAGTGAAAGTAGGCGGTTCTGGGGAGGGAAGTAATGGTTCGACGCTGTGCAACTATTGTGAAGTCCCCACACACGTAGCAGAAAGAATTGGCCTTGTTGAGGCATCCTCGACATTTTGACGTGCTTGAAGCCATTGGAGAATCTGAAAATATAACAAAGTAAAATTAAATGTGCATTTGAAAATGTAATACTAATATTTAGTGACCCAAAAGATGTTGAGGGACACCAACCTCCTGCGCCGCCTGCGAGACAACCTCTTCCAATGACTGCCAGAGTGTGGATTGAGACCTTCTGCCTTAACTGTCAAAATCCGTCTTGATATATATATATATATATATATATATATATATATATATATATATATATAATGTTTGGTTTCTTTAATGGCATATCTACTCTTTTTAGGTTATTTAATGCCAAAGCAATTCTCCTAGAAGAACAGTAGAGGTACTATTTAACCCATAGCTGGGAGGATAAGGGGGTTCATACCTTTCCCAAGTGCTTTGCCCGAAAGTGAACGTAATAGCGCGACTGGAGTACGAACTCGCGTACTACGATTCCGCAGTCCATCGCTTTAACCATTACACCACGAGGACACCATATATAATGTAATGCTATCACTTACATTTAGTGCATAATAACTAAAAAATAAGCCATAAGTCCCACAATATTAGAATTAACCCTGAATTCATATACGCCTTTATGTACCGTGTATACACAAAATGCACATGATGCATATCTAAAAATCTAGAGGTGATGTGTTAAAATGGATTTCAAATTTGAATTCAGCACCCTCAAATTAGGTAAAAACGGGTATTTTTGTGCTTGCCTCAATTTCTTTGTAAACCAGTGTTATTAGTGTCGAGGTGATTCGATTTACTATAAGGCTAACACTGTTAATTTACGAAAAAGCCAATGTTGATATAAATCCTATTGCAAGCGTAATAGTCATAAAACTTATGAATGAACTATCACATATAAAAAAAGAGAAAAGAAAAGAAAAGAAAAGAAATAAAAACAAATGTAAAAATAGGTTGAAAATAGACAATAAACCAGTTCTTCATTTTCAGTTTTTTGCTTTTAGTTGGGATTTATTTTTAAACAAGTTGTTAGAGCTCATTTGTTAGCACACAGTAAAAGGGTTTCAAGTATTCTTATCTAACAGTAATAATTCTATTCAATATTAATTTTTTTTTTGTACACAGCTAAATGATTATAAGTATTATTATCTAACACTAATAATTCTATTTAATATTAATCTTTTATTTGCACAGAATTAAATGTTTTCAATTAATAATAATAATAATAATAATAATAACAAACCTTGGTGAATGATTGAAAAGTTCTTTTTGACCAATCGATAAGACCCTAGCAGGTATTACCACCCCGTAACAGAATGGACCTGAGATTAATGGCAATGATGGGATTCTGCAAGTTTCCGAAAGCTCTAGGACTGGAGTCTCACCATCAGATGCAGTTTAGTGTTATACCCAGGAGACAAGAGAAGTGCAGTCGGCGTATTCTACAGTCGACAGGGTTTTGGGTGATACTTCGAGTAGTTTTCCAACGTTTTTTTAAAATATATAAGTAGATATTCTCATAAGAATGATAAAACAAAAAGATTAGAAAAGGAAATGTTCAGATTAATACGCTTATCCTTAAGTTCAGAATATTAGATGATCAACTGGAGGAATTGTGATCACTGATCTTTCTCAGAATTCGGAGAACATTCAAATAACAAGAAAAATACTTTTAAACACTCGTCTTTGGTATTTCAGTTGATCTTAGAAATTCTGTTTGTGATTATTTTTGGAAAACATGTTTTTTTGGCAGACATGTTTTGATGATACACAAGAAAATAAAAATATGACAAAATTCTAAACATACATAGGGGAATCTATCTCGGTATGAAACGATTTAGAAAACAAACTGCAATAATACAAAGAGAAGGATGAAAATGAATTGCGAATCAAAAAGAAGTGTTATACAAAAGTCTCAATTTCAACACCACCACCACCACCACCACCACCACCACCACCACCACCACCACCACCACCACCAACAACAACAACAATAACAACCATAATACCTCCATCAATTTAATAGAAATGTGTAGGCGTGATAGATAGGTAACAGGTCAGAATTCAATTCCCGGTAGTTCTAACGTTGAGAAAGGCATGAGAAAGTTGTGTCTTCTCAGAGAAATTTTTTTTATTCCGATTAAAAATTAGTGAAATTTCAGAACCAGACGGCTGAAGAGTTATATTTTGGGGCTCTTTGAAGCCGTCTCGCTTTAGGAGGTGGGGGTATGGGTGATGATTTCACATTGGGGCTGGTTTTATATGATCTTGTCAAAATTAAAAAAAAAAGTTTTTTCAAGAACGTGTTCATAGATTTCTTCCTTCGAGGTGAACGTGTAACGTCTCTTCATCTATTCTTCTCTTTCGGCAAACTTTGAGTACTCCATAATGTAATACATGGATGAAAACACAGGGATGTAACATGGGGATGTAACCTAGGGATATAACATAGGAAGGTAACATAGGGATATAACATAGGGATGTAACATATGGATAAAAACATAGGGATGTAAGATGGGGATGTAACGTAGGGAGGAAAAAATAAGGATGTAACATATGGATAAAAACATAGGGATGTAAGATGGGGATGTAACGTAGGGAGGAAAAAATAGGGATGTAACATAGGGATGTAAGATGAGGATGTAACAAAGGGATGAAACATAGGGATATAACATGGGGATGTAACACAGGGGTGTAACATGGGAATGTAAAATAGGGTTGAAAACACATGTATGTAACATAGGGATGAAAACATAGGGATATAATCTAGAGATGTAGATACACACAGTTACATAATCAAACAGTTCTAGTTCTAACAAATCAATTTAGTATGAGTCAAAGTTAAATGGTTCTACATTTTGCTATGTATAACTAACAATTCAATCAGTCATCTGTTTAAACAGTTAAAGGATCAAACAGTTCTATTTCAAACATTTCAGTTTATCATAAGTCATTTTTCACAGTTTAAATGTCGAACAGTTTTATTTGACTCAAAGATAGAACCCTATCAGATGCTACCACTCCGGGCCAGAGTGGACCTGGGAGTGATGGCAATAAAGGGGTATTCCGTATTCCCCCAAACACCATCATTACTAGAGCCTCACCATCAGATTGTTAAGTGATATATCCAGAACATTCATGTTGGGTGTCTTAACCCTGTGTAGAAAAGCAGTCGCTATACTCACAGCCCTAGCCGACAGGTTTATATAATAATGATAATGAATGATAATATATTATGCAATAAGATTGATAACTCACCCATATATACATTTATCCAACCTCTCCAAACATGCAGGATAGGACATATTGTCAGTTATATATACATATATATATATATATATAATGACAAAAACTAAAAAAAATCGTCATTTGGATATTATAAATTTATTTTAGCTGGCCACTCCATAAGAGAAACCAGCAACTTCAGAGAGCCATCACACAATGGAGAGAAAAAAATCTAAAATTCTAAAAATATTTTTTCAATGGATTCATGCTCGTGTGAGAGAGAGAGAGAGAGAGAGAGAGAGAGAGAGAGAGAGAGAGAGAGAGAGAGAGAGAGAGAGAGAGTTGGGCAGGTGAACAAAAAGATACGGGCGTTGGTGTCAAAACCAGATATAATATCATCACATGGTGACATGTTTCCCTGTGTATCTAAAACTTTTTAACACGACTCACAAAACCTTCAGCAAATAAAATCTTGTCAATAAATTAGCCTATTTTCTTCAAAGAAAAAAAACCTGTCTATTTATTCATTTATTATGAAAAACATGGCGATAAACAATATTACTAATATTAAACTTATCTTGTTTAGTTAAAAAAAAATTAGAGGTTTTATTTAGTTTCCATTTAAGAATAAAATTTAGTCTTTATTTAGTGTCTTCACATTTTCATATATTTTAAAATTCTGAATACTGCCATTCTACTTACCGTTAAAATCATTAATATCATTATAATAATAATCATTAATATGATCATTAATGATCATATTACTACTAATAAAAGGTAACTATTATTACAATTATTGCTAAATTATTATTATTATTATTATTATTATTGTTGTTGTTACCGTTATTACATGTACCAATAATATCAATAGTAATAGGGATACCATTACTTTTATTCCACTTTTGTTATCCATTATCCGAGCGGTTAAAGTATTTGCTAACGGCTCGGGAGCCCGGAGTTCAATCCCAGGTCGAGTCATACCAAAGACTAAAAAAATGGTACTTGATGCCTCTTTGCTTAACACTCACCATTATAAGGTAAGGATCAAGGGCAAAGTGGAGCAATCCAGGGAAAGGAATAGCGTCCTCCCCTACATTTCGGTGTAGCAGCTATTGAAAAGAGAGCCTTCGGGTCACCCTCGACTAAGGTCACCAACTTTACTTTTGTTTTCTATTATTAACCTTCATACGAGTTTGAATCTATTTTATGGCGGCATTTCATAATTAGTTCATTTCATCTATTTGATAGTTGGCTCGTAAATTTATATCTAATAATGATTATTTTTTCTCAAGGCAAATGTCTGATAATGCCATTCCATGTCAGAGTGGATTTTGGAGTAATAGTAATCAAGGAGTAATAGTAATCAAGGAGTAACTCCACACTTACAAAAGTACCTCTAGTGAGGCCTCACCATCAGATATAGTTTAATGTCATACCTAATAGATCTTTTTTAGACGGTGGGAGTCGTTTTTATCTCTCTTTATTATATATACCTCGCTATATATATATATATATATATATATAAGGTATTCTTCAATCCAGTAAATCCGGAATAGGGAACAGTTCAATCAGGACAAATAAGATATTCAGATTTAGAATATTTAAAGATTCCTGGTAAAGCGCTCAATGAAAATAAAATCTACAGAGCAAATAATATTATTTCAAGAAAAAAAAAAAAAAATATTAGGATAATAAATTTATTTCCATCCTGTTAAGCGCATTGATATGAATTAAAAGTCCAAAAGAATTTCAACAAGACTTTATCAGATCCAATAAGAAAATAAATATTTTCTTGTTGGATCTGATAAAGTACTGTTAAAATTCACGAGCAGCATAATGTTCGAAATACATTCTAAAAATCAGACGTTGTACAATTTGGACGTTGGGTGAACAGGGCAGTATATATATATATATATATATATATATATATATGTGTGCGTGTGTGTGTGTGTGTGTGTGTGCGAACAGTAACAAGACATATTCTAAAAAATTGGACGTTGTAGGATTTGGATGATGTATAAACAAATTGTTTTTTAAACTCTCAATATAACACTTATAGACTACCGAAACCTAACACTTATAGGCGACAGAAATTTAAAACTTACCGATAAAAGAAATTTAGCTCTCAGAGACTACAGAAATTTAAGTCAGCTTATAGACAACAGAAATCTAACATTTATAGAATATAGAAATCAATAAGTTTCAGATTACAGAAATTAAACACTAATAGACTACAGAAATCTAACACTTATAGAATAAAGAAATTTTACACTTATAGACAACAGAAATCTAACATTTATAGAATATAGAAATCAATAAGTTTCAGATTACAGAAATTAAACACTAATAGACTACAGATATCTAACACTTATAGAATAAAGAAATTTTACACTTATAGACAACAGAAATCTAACACTTATAGAATATAGAAATCTATAACTGTTTGAATACAGAAATTAAACACTAATAGACAACAGAAATCTAACACTTATAGAATATAGAAATCTAACACTAATTGACGATAGAAATTTAACACAGTGCACCCATCATCACTGTCACCAACCTATTTGGGCAATTATGGTTTTCTATGGAGTTTTGAGACTGCTTACATTCACTCTTCGAAACTGTTTGAATTTGATTTTGTTTTTATTGCTATCAAACAGCACATACACATACATCTGTTTTAAGTCTGTCTGTCGGACTTCGAGTTTTACACGAATTTGTATCATCAAAACGATCGCTTCGAGCTGGATGCGAAGCAAGATTACATTTTTTAAACGGAGGACGTCACGCGCACAGATGTGTGTTCGACGACAGTGCCAAAAATTGTTGGACGCCTCCGGTTAAAAATGGTTAGTAAACTAGACTAGAAAACTATTAATAGTAAGTTCGAATCTCAATGCGTGCCCCATACATCCGGCCTTGTGACACAACAAAGCAAATATTAGTAAGCAATTAAAAACTGCTTGGTCTCCGTCGGCATTCCCCCGGTTGGGAATCGCCTTAAACATCAGAAAATGAACCTTACTCTTGATCTTTTAGGTGAGAGGATAGGTTTTACTTGGGGCAGATGGTCCCTAGAAGACAAGCTATTCAATGTATGGCCGAGACTCAGTATTTCTCTCACCCCTTCCGCATGGACAGAATATGATACAATGTCATTTTTTAGGCGGAGGCCACAGTCGCACACTAAGGCAGGGACAAGAGCAGAGCTTGGTCTCCATCGGAATTTGGGCCCAGTCGACTTGGGCAGTAGAATACAACGATTGCTTCCCTGCAGAGGGGTAAGACTCCCCCAACGAGTGTCCTGGATATGAAACTAAACAATCAGATGGTGAGGCTCCAGTAATGCTGGAGCTTCGGGGAATGCAGAGTACCCCTTCATTGCCATCACTCCCACGTCAACTTTGACTCGGAGTGGTAGCATGTGAAAGGGTCCTATCTTTGGGTCAAATAGAACTAAACGGTGTACTTATGCTAAACTGAATTGTTTAGATCGAACTATTTAGACATCTAAACTGCGTACTTATGTTAAGCCGAATTAGTTGAAATAAAACTGTTTATACGTATAAAAATGGATTAGGCATAATATAACCTACAAAACCA
The DNA here is from genome assembly GCA_963585895.1 of Sepioteuthis lessoniana. Classification (NCBI taxonomy): domain Eukaryota; kingdom Metazoa; phylum Mollusca; class Cephalopoda; order Myopsida; family Loliginidae; genus Sepioteuthis; species Sepioteuthis lessoniana. Next base: position 77,589,486 of record OY757908.1, read on the forward strand.
TCAAAATTCCCTTCTTAGAATGCGCCTCACGCATTAAGTGATGAGCCTGACCCTTGTTATTTTAGATTAGGGGTTAGGTTGGGAAGAAGACTTTCTCAAGGCAAACTCTTTAATTTATGGTCGGACCTGAACCGATGTTCACGGACCCTAAAAAGATTATTCATCGGTAGTCTTTGTGGATTATTTAATGCCAAATCCTATTTATACATATATACTATGTATGTGTATGATTTGTAAGCTCATAGTTTGTAAGTAATATTTTATTAAGCTCATTTTTTGTACACAGTTGAATGGTTTCGAGAATTGCTATTTATTATTTGCATACAGTTAAACAGTTTCATGAATTACTATTTATTGTATGTTTATTATCTTCAAGTTTGACTGTCAAAAACTAATACAGTTAAGTCAGTTAGAGCTGTTGAATACACCAACTACATCTCTGCTGAGGGGTAAGTCCCCCACCCCGACCGCAACGAGAGTCTTGGATATGACACTAAACCATTCTGAGGCTGAGGCTCTTGTCCTGGAGCTTTGGGCAATGTGGAGTACCACATCATTGCTATAACTTCCAGTTCCACCCTGACCCGGTGTGGTAGCATTCGATAGAGTCCTATATATGGATTAAATAGAATTATTTGACATTTGAACTGCATGTAAACAAATAACTCTTGCCCAGTCGGCTGGGGCTGTAAAATTCACCGACTGCATCTCTGCAGAGGAGTAAGACCCCTCTCCCCCAACGAGTGTCCTAAACAATGTGATGGTAAGCTTCCAGTAATGCTGGAGTTTTGGGGATTGTAGAGCACCCCTTCATTGATATCGCTCCCAGGTCCACTCTGATAGGGTCCTATTTACGGGCCAAATAGAATTAAACTGCGTACTTATGCTAAACTGAATTACTTCAAATGGAATTGTTTTGGACATTGAAACTGTACCTACGCTAAACTGAATTATTTGAAATGATACTGTTTTAACATTTACCTGTGTGTAAACAAAATCTATACATATACTTAACCGAAGTAGTTGAATTAGAACTGTTTGACTAAACTGAATAGCTTGAAATAGAAATGTTTTTGATAATTAAACTGTGTACTCACGCTAAATTGTTTGAAATAGAGCTGATTATTTGAATAAAAAGGGATTTGACATTGAAAAACCTACAAAGGTTATGGCATAAAACCCGAACAATCAACCAAACAAATGACTGATGTTAAATTGAATGTTTAGAAATAGAACTCATTGACTATTTAACTATGTGTAAATAAAGGACTGTTTACTCGAATTGTTAGTAATAAATAACTATACCTGCGACCATTTAACTGTGTGCAAACGAACAACTGCTAACAAATGTTAAATAGAAATATTGGTGTTGAATTGAAAAGCTTAAAAGCGATTAACTGTATGCCAAAAATTAATCATTGGTCCTACATAGCAATACTTGAAACCATTTAACATTGTGCAAAAAAATTAAATAAATTTACCAACGGATTATTCAATTGCAAATTCTGTATATAATATATATGTATAAACCGGATTTAGCGTTAATGCACAAGGGTTGATATGCCATAAAAAACAAACAAGCAAACAAACAAACAAACACTAATGATTCTAATTGCCACTGTTTAATGGTTTCAGGCATTGCTCTTAAATATAAATAATTCAATTTGATATTAATCAATTAAATAGTTTCAAGTTTAGCAAACAATCAAACAGTTCTATTTGACCTATTGATGGGGCCCTAACAGGTACAACCACTGCTAGTCACAGTGGACCTGGAAGTAATGGCAATGAAAGGTTACTCTACACTCTCCAAAGCTCCAGGACTGGAAGCCTCATCATCAGATGCTTCAAGTGTTATTATAAACCGTCATAGTGGGCATCAAGTTTACACGAAAAGGTGCGACAACAAATATAAACGGATCTGCTGGTATCAATATAAATGGCAAAGATACCATGCTTCGCCCAAAGTCTAAATAGACCTTGGCCGTTAGTGCGGGGTTCATTCACTTCAATCGTTCAGAGACAGGTCTACAGTAATGAGTTGGTCTGGACGAACTTTGTAGTATTCACGACCCCCTACCCATGTTATGTTTTTGATTACAAGGAGATGAGTTGATTGTTATTGGTAATATTGGGTGACGAATCGCTCTTGGTTTGCAGCAGCTCGATCGTTCATAGAATTCGTAATATATATATACACAAAAGGAAAAACCTGACTCCAGTCAATGTATGAGATAATTGTAAAGTTTATATAAATCTATAATAAAATACAGTTATGTAAATTGATTCCTAATGTTGCTTCAGTCAAAACACTCGATTTTTAGTTTTCCTTCTCAAAGTAATTCGGAAATTTTTGGTCTGTAATTCTGGCTCAAGTTTTTGGTTCAGGAGGCTCTCTCAATTTACGGTGGGTCCAGTAATTGCTATAAGGTGACTCTCAAGTTGCCAAAATCACCAGGTTATATTGAGAGCCTCAAATTGGCACGGAGTTGACTAGGTAGAGGGTTAGTTATTTTTCCTATTACACATAGGAATTCGTTCAAAATAATATTAATTTTATTTTCAGCAAAAGTCAGTAATTTCCCATATTTGGGGAATTGTTCAATCTCTTTTTAGTCGTTAGAGAGTTAGTTCAACCCTCTTAACTCCAACTTACTTTAATCTATATCTCTCACCTTTACTCAGCAGGATAGTATCTCAGGGGGACTGTATTTCTCCCACTTTCTCCATATCTTACCTGTCTTCTTTTTAGAATCGTTACAACTGTCTTTATGAAAAATCTGACTTTTAAAAGGTAGTGTCAAAAAGAAATCCGACATTCATTTGCTCTTTTTATCAGTGGCTTTTCAACTCAGCACTTTTTGCCACCTGATATGCCCTATACTGTCTGGGACTGAGAAAACAGGTTGTTTTGTTTAACATCTAATCTTCTGTGAATATCTTTCTCTTCATAATATTACTTTCTTCTCAAAACAAAGCTTTCAAATAGGCTCTTATTTATCTTATAATATCTTATTCTGATCCTCAAAAGAAAGAGGCAGACAGTACTTTTATGCTTCATATCTACTTTTGGGAATTCCCAGTTACAACTCTCGTTTTGATTACTTCTAAATTATCGACTTTAACCACCTCAAGTTCACAGTGTGATATTATATCCAAAATACCCGTTGGGGTGATATTAGTCCTCTGCTGAGATGCAGTCGGCGTATTCTACAGCCCCCTGGTGACAGGGCTGCCAAGCTTTTTAGTAGTTTCTATTTAATAATTCTTTCCTCATAGGGCTGGCTAATTAGAATATTTTATTTTAAAATTACAAATAAAAACAAAAACAAAAACAAGCCAAAACAAAAAACAAAACAAAGAAGAAAAGGTTAATTGAAAAAAAAAAAAGACTGAAAATGAAGATTTGTGTTTTTTTTCGCCAGCTATTTTATTTTTGCCAGTTATAGTGTTGATATTAACATTATTGTCTTCTCAAACGGACAACATCAGCCTTATTGCAAATCAAACCACCAGCATTAGAAAAGCTTGCTTTTTAAAAAAAATATTTATGTACAAAAATGAGTTGCTTACTTGATACTTCAATTTTTCAGGTTTCTATTTCTTTATATAATGATATATAAACCTCCGTGGGTTATTTAATGCCATAGCCATCCTTCACGGAGAACAGTAGCGGTACTATTTTAACCAATGCTGGGGTGGTGATAATGATGTTTATACCTTTTCTAAGGCTATATATTCGATTGTGAACTGGAGTTTACTACGATATCATTGTTCAGCTCTTCAGCCATTACGACATAGGGACTGTAACATTGATGGATGTAGTATGTGAAATGCAAGGGGGACTTTGATGAGAAATAAACCTTATTTGGTTACATTCCATGACAGTATCTTGGTCTATCATAATTTCAGCTGACCCACGTATATATATATATATATATATATATATATATGAATAGAGGAATTGTATTACGTTAATTGAATTACCATGACTTAAAAATCCGGCAAGCACTTCCATTCGACATACGGAAGACTGGACAGCTGTTTCGACCGTATTAGGTCTCATGAGCAGTGCATACCATGATCTCCACCACTGGAGATTGAACCAGCAACCACAGACTGCAGAGCCAAAACTCTGCCACTGGGCCACCGGTCCATATCGCACAGAAGCGATGCCAAATTAACTAATCATGGTAAATGCTCGACCACTTAATCTGATGTGCCTTGAAGGTACGTTTAATCCCTACAGTGGATACTACAATATACGTATATATTGTATCCAGAAGCAATTTTACACGGGTTTGCTTTTTAATAACCCTTTCGGACCAGCAGAAGAAAACATCATTACCCGTATCAACTTTGCTGGCTTACGGTAATTTTTTTAGTTTTTTTCTTCTCCTCATCCTGGATTTTCCTTTGGTAACTATCCCATGGTTACTTCCTCAAGCACAAAATCGATTGTTATTGACAATTTTTTGAAGAGAAGTGACCCAAACCAAGGGACCTCTTTTTTGTATTTTAATTCGTTTTTATGATTTTAAAACGTTCTTAACACCATGCACACGGTTTTAAAAGTAATATTCAGATTTTGTACCTACTATAAGATCTTCATATATATATATATATATATATATATATATATATATATATATATAATAAGTATCTAACTAATATAGTAGATTTGTTACCTGTTGACTTACGGTGGAAGATTTTGTTAGATTTTAAGCTCCGCGTATTTTGTAAGCCATCTTGGCATACCAGTGACTAGATATCTTGTCAAAGTGTCTGGTAATAAAGCCATGAGCAGTAGATTTATGTCGTTTACAACAGCATAATATTATATATATATATATATATATATATATATATATATATATGTGTGTGTGTGTGTGTGTGTGTGTTAGTGTGGATGTGTGTGTGAGGATATATTTATATATATAGATATAGATGTTTGATACGCTTTTTATAGTTCTTTATTTGATATAGGGAATGTTATTTGGGCACTGTGCGCTGATGTATTATTTACGAAGACTGATAAGTTAGCTTATCATATATTTAATAGCAGTGCTTAAATGGATATCAGGCTACCAATAACATCTTTTAGTTGTCTATTGATTCTTCTGTAGGAAGGTTACCAAAATATAGCTAAAAACAGTCTGCGTCTTAACAACAACATCAAAGCGAGGTGAAGGTATATATTTATTACATTAACTCTTTTTTTTTTTTTTTAGATGAGAACCTATTCTCTTCGTATGTTTGTATGTATGTATGTATGTCGGCCTGCTCATCTATCTCTTTCTCTTCTCCTCTCTCTCACTCCCTCTCTCTCCCTCTCTCTCTCTATATATATATATATATCAGCCTGCTCATCTATCTATCTATCTATTACATTTATGGACGTGATTTTTTCATCGATGACATATAAAAATGTATATCTACGCATAAACATACATTCATATACACTCTAAATTCACACACACACACACACACACACACACACACACACACACACACACACACACACACACATATATATATGTGTGTGTGTGTGTGTGTGTGTGTGCTCGCAAATATGTATATTCACATACACATCTATCAATCTATCTATCTATCTATCATATACAATTATGTATTAGATTTTAGGTTTTCCCAAGATAACACTAAAAAGATCTTTATATGTAAATATATTTGTGCCTGCACGCGAATACACGCACACACCTACACTGTAACTCAATATATATATATATATATATATATATATATATATGAGGGTCATTCAGTAATTAAGGAATTTGCAGTAGGAAGCACTGTTTATAGTGGGACTATTTTTACGCCAATCAATACTGATGGGTTCTTTTACGTCGCAGACGAGTGTCAGCATGGCCTTCTTAACTGACTGCTGCACCCAGAGATTTTTCTTTGGCTGAGAGTGCATTTCTACTTCATGGAGTTTCTTTTCAACTAAGTCTTATCATGGCAAAATCACGTTTAGTCCATTTGTAAAGAATTGACTAAAACATAATTCTCCGTACACATAACACATTCGTCTATAAATTTCACATGGTTTGCACTTCTCAGCCGGCCAAATTTTGATGACTAACCTCAGTTGAAGCCAGGAGCAATCTATTTGATTTGACGCCATTTCTAATAGCCTCAAAACAACTATTTTTGCGAGATCCAAATAATTTTTGCTATAAACGAATTCAAAACAATAGAGTTAACATTTATGAAATAAAATTCTGAAATAAAAAAAAAACATTTTGTTTAAAAAATCCCAGTATTTATTGAATGATCCTTGTATACACACACACACACACACACACACACACACACACACACACACACACACACACACACACACACATATATATATATATATATATAGATAGATATAAACACATACATACATACATACATTGTGGTTGTATCAGTACTACTGTATTGATGCACCACTTGAATGCTAACGAAAAGCATGGAGAAAAAAGCTAGATGGGGACGACACAAGAATGCTCCGTGCTGTATTGAACAAATCTTAGAAGCAACACCCCACAAAACAACAGCTGTACGGCCACTTACATCCCATCTCACAAACCAACCATGTAAGACAAACAAGACATACTGGGCACTGTTGGTAAGTGAGGATAAACTTATAAGTGAAGGACATATGAACGCATTATCGTTGGCCGATCAGCAAGGACTCACTCACGGCAACTCTGTGTTGACACTAGATGCAGTCTAGAGGACCTGTAAGAAGGGATGGATGATAGGGATAGATAGGGAAAGAGTTTCAGGGAATTCCGAGATATCTCATTTTCTTTAATATATACTACAATCTATCTATCTATCTATCTATCTATCTATCTTCAGTACATTTTGAATTGTTTGTTTGTTTGGCGTATCAACCTTTGTAGGTTATTTAATGTTAAATCTATTTTTATACAAATAAACAGTACTATTTAAAAAAATACAGTTTAGCACGAGTACACTGTTTAATTGTCAAAAATATTTCTATTTCAAGCTATTCAGTATTGTCAAACAGTTCTAATTAAAACAATTCAGTTTAGTATAAGAATAGTTTTTGTTTACACATAGTAAAATGTAAAAACAGTTCTATTTCAAACAATTCAGTTTAACGTAAGTACAGTTTCAATGTCAAAAACAGTTCCATTTCAAACAATTCAGTTTAGCATTCAAAGACAGTTGTATTTCAAACAAGCATAAGTACGCACTTTAATTTTATTTGACCCATAGATATGACCCTATCTAGTGCTACCACTCCAGGCCAGAGCGATAACAATGAACGAGTACTCCGTATTCCCCAAAGCTCTTGCATTACTGGAGCCTCACCATCAGATTGTTTAGTGTCATATCTAGGACACTCGTTGGTGGTGGTGGGTTCTTACCCCTCTACAGAGATGCAGTCGGTGAATTCTACAACTGAGCAACCACGTTTTAAAGTTAGGGAGAGTGAGTACACACGTCAGTATAGCTATAAAAATTAAATCTATATATTTTTTCTTTTTGTAAATAAAAACATAACGAAGATCTAGTTTCATTGGGAAATCATAATTGTTTTGATGAAATGGGAACAAAATCCGGTTAGAAATATTGTTCGCAAATTATCTACAATCATCAATCTGAAAATGTCTGAATTGCAATGTAAATGACGAGAGGATTTACCTATGCATTTGGCATTTCCGCTTGTCTATAACTTGAGACGGAGACACCAGTCGTATTGATGAGTAGAGAACATAGGAACATAGACCGATTTAAATCTTTTCAAATAACTCAATAACAGGAAAGACAGAAAAAAATAAAGGAAGGAAGGAAAGATATAGTTTGGTTTGTGTAATGGCATTTCAACCTTCATGGGTTATCTAAAGCCAAAGCTATGCTTCGAGAAGAACAGGCGTGGTACTATTTGATCAAATGCTTAGCGGATAAGTGAGTTCTTACCTTTTCAGAATACATTAGGACGAAAGTGAACGTGATAGGTTTGAACTCGCTTACTACAATATCACATAAGGTCACCTCACCAAAATAATATTGCGACTCGTAGGAGGAAAAACGTCGGAAGTAATTGGTAGAGAAGGAAAAAAAAAAAAAAAGAAAGAAAATAAAATGAATGAGCAATATGAAAAGAGGGAGAGAAAAGTCGTTTCATATACATGGTTACTCTCTTTCTCTCTCTCTCTCTCTCTCTCTCTCTCTCTCTCTCTCCTCTCAAACTCTATTACTCTTTTGCTATAAGTAGCATCAAGTAATGCCATTAGATTATTTTGTGTAACAAATATCTATATAACTCCTCCGCAACGGATTCGATGCAATATAAGGTGAATTTATCTTCGGAGTTTTCCTTCTTTTAGACTGGTTGCCGTACCAAGATTAAAAAACCCAGACTACTCAAATATTCGCCCATGGCTGGAGGAAGAAGATATAGCTTTATGTATTTTTTCAAATGTTGCATGTCCTGTCGGCTGGGACAGTAGAATACATCAACAGCATCTCTGCAGAGGGGTAACACTCCCCAATGTTTCACAATATGACACTAAACTGTATCAGATATCGAGGCTGCTGTACTGGAGCTTTGGGTAATGTAGAGTATCTCTTCATTGCCATTACTCCCAGGTTCACTCTGACCCGGAATGGGTCAAACACACACACAAAAGAATAAGTCACATCAAATAAATGATTAAATTCATTCTCGACCGTCTAATTTAGTTAAATTGTTAAGTTAGGAAAATTTTGTAATGAAAGCCGGTAGTGACGAGAAGAACTAGCGTTCAAGCTGTTCTATTCTGTTAGCAAAGCTCAGATACGCTAATGTTCTGGGTATGACACTAAACTGCATCTGATGGTGAGGCTCCAGTCTTGGAGTTTGAGGAAATATGGAGTTCCTCTTCAGTTCGCTCTAACTTGGAGTGGTTGTACCTGTTAGCGTCCAGATTACGACTCAAATAAAACTGTTCAATCATTTACTAAGGATTATTATCATTAGTTATTTGAAACCATTCGGCTGTATGCAAATTGTTAAAAGTACAAAGGAATACGATGGATGTTTAGGAATGTGAAACACAAAAACTAGGAGAAAATGTGTATAATAAGAAAAAATTGGCCGTCTAACTGGTGAATCAGCGTTTGATGTTCTAAATTAGGTCATTTGACTTATTAGGAATATTGTATAGAATTTATGTACGTTTGTTTTCTCCTACGTTTTTGTATTCTTGTATTTGTATTTCATATTCCTATCGTTAACTTAAAATTGTTAATATCACCCCTCATGCTCCTGATGATGGTTCAGCCGAACCGAAACGCTATAGTGTCGACCTCTCAATAAATCATTTCTTCCACTTGGATTGTTGTTATCAGTTTTTCAACACACACACACACACACACACACACACACACACACACACACACACACACACACACACATACATATATATATATATATATATATAAATTCAAGTTCTGAAGCTATTTAGCTTCGTTGCCATTACTGCCAGGTTCACTGGGTGTTGCATCAGTCCTATCTGTTTCAGCCAGTTTATCAGTCCTATCTGTTTCAGCCGGTTTATCAGTCCTATCTATTTCAGCCAGTTTATCAATCAATTTTCAAACTGGCTGGTGCCCGTGGTGTAGTCGTTATTTGGGAGGTGCCCGTGGTGTAGTCGTTATCGTCGTAGGAATTGGACACGGCGACACGAGTTCAAATCCTGGACGAGACTGATTGCATTTCACATAGCACTAATACCCTTGGGAAAGGTATGAATCCAATTATTCTCCCTCCAGCTATGGGTAAATAGTAGGACAGACTAGGTTCTTCAGCCTTGGTTAGGCAACTAGTCTAGGAGAAGGAAAACTCTGAATTCAAACCTGTTAAACTCCGCTTAAAAACTGACCTTGTGTCATATCCTGCCCGAGCGGAGGGGTTGGTAAATAGTATCAATCAATTTTCAAACAGAGTTATTTGAGCAATGGCTCAAATAACTCTGTTTGAAAATTATCATATTAGATAGAAAAAAGTGAAGCCATATAACATTGTCCAAAACAAATTATTATTAAAATTACTAGAATACACCCGTCAATAATGACGGTTGAATTTTATATAAAATATCTTTTTATAATCCAAATTAAAAAGATTTCAGCATATAAAAGGTATAAATCAATAAAGGAAAAGTATCTCGTTTGTTATAATAAAAAACAAAAAACAACACAGCTCTCGTGTAGCAAACTTAGAATTATCTAAAAAATCAAATTGTCTACGTCGTTAATAAATGGAGACTCTCTCACATTCTCTCTCTTTCTCTCGCTTCCTTGTTGCCGTCAATGTAGCTTCAAAAGATACGTAACCAAGCAGACGAACTCAAAAACCGAAGAAACCGTTCCGTTGTGACGTCAGCCTGCTTTTCCGACAACTTGTCTGCTTTCTTTTCCTTTCCCTTTCGATGTGGCAAGCCACAAATCACATGATTCGCTCTTTCTTTCTTTCTTTCTTTCTTTCATTCTTTCTTTCTTTCTTTCTTTCTGTCTTTCTTTCTTTCTTTCTTTCAAGATTAAAACAAAAACGTCAGAGATCTCACCTTCCGTTTTTTCTTTCGGTCTTCTTTTCTTTTACTTCGTTCTTTTATTTTTCATTTTAATTTTCTCTTTCTTTAACGATTACAGAGATCTCACCAACCGTTCTTTTTTTTTTCCTTTTTTTTAGTTTTCAAGTCAGCCTGACTTGACTGTTTGTCTGCTTTCTTTTCTTTATTCTTTCGATGTGGTAAATCACATGGTTCTTTCTTTCTTTCTTTCTTTCTTTCTTTCTTTCTTTCTTTCTTTCTTTCAAGATTACAACAAAAAACATCAGAGATCTCACCTTTCTTTCTTTCTTTCTTTCTTTCTTTCTTTCTTTCTTTCTTTCTTTCTTTCTTAGATATTATGTATACAGACACACAGGTATATACACAGAATTCTATTCCTATGTTTTATATTATTAGAAGATGACGTTTCTTGTGAGTGTTTTTACAGCAGTGTCAGATGATGGCATTTCATTGGAATCCAAAAGATACCAAATTTCCTCAGGTCTTCAGGACTCTTCTGAGTATTCTTGCAAATCTCAGCAATGCAGTTGTCTTGATGGTCTCGGTTTTCCTCTAGTTTCTAATTCCTCGAGTCTTTGGTGACCGTTCCAAGTGAGCCACTTACAATTGGTATCACCATCACTTTCTTTTAGTTCTTTGACAAAGTCCAAGTATTTGTCTGTTTTTTCACTTTCTTTCATTTTCAGTCAGTCGTTCGATGAAACGGCAAAGCCCACTATACGACAAGTTCTCGTCTGGTCTTTTGGTCAGGATAAGATGATCCGTTTGTATCTCAAAATCCCTGATAATTCTATGGGCCTCATTCTCTTCAAAGGATTCTAGTTTGTGCATATACCATTTGATAGTTTGGTCAAATTTTAATTTCTTGCACAATTTCCAGTGGATCACCTTCCCCACCAAGTCGTGCCTCGTTTTGTAATTCTTTTGCGCTAGTTTTCTGCATTAGCTTATTATGTGATTAATCGTCACGTGTCTGTTTCCACATAAATCATACTTGTTATTCTGTTGCGGATTACCTATTTTCACTGTGATATAATTAGTCCGTATGGCGTTGTTTCATGCTGCTATTAAAAGAGATTCAGTTTCTTCCTTGAGTTTTCTCTCTCTGAGCCATGACCAAGTCTTCTCGTGTGTAATATCGCTAGTTTGTCGCTTGAAATATCCATACAGTTGTTTTTTTTCCCATTTCTGTTTCCAAGTTTTTGTTATTGTCTCTTATGCTATCAGTACTATCATTAGCTGCCATAATTTGTCTTTCTTTGGTTTTTTAATGTATTCCTCTAATCCTTGTATTGATGCATCCATGCAATCCTCACTGATGTCAAGTCTTCTTCCTTCAATTTTTCTTAACTCATACAATCTGTCTATATCATTTCTCGGATTTAAGAACCTGGGCCTCGTCATCAATTTTCTTGTCCTTTGGTTCATTTGTCTGAGTTCTCCCCTTCTCAATTTTAAGAATAGTCCTGAGTATTTTTCAAGTAGGACTGCCCAGGTATTTATCCCTTTGATGAGATTTCTGCCGCAGAGTCTGGTTTCAGGAAGTTTTCTCGCACGTCTCAGATACTCTTTTCTTATTTAAAAAAAAATCATTTCTGCCTGTTTGATGGTTTCCGCTTTCAATATTCCCAAGTGCTTGTAGTTTTACTTTTCTCCAAACGGACTAATTCTTTCTTGATTTGGCTATTCAATTCCTTTCATTATTCGTCCTTTTCACTTTTAATTATGAGCATGGCACACTTCACTGACAAATTCCATTTCACTGTATATTCTTATTGTATGTATCAGACTCTTCAATTCCTTTTCATTTTTTGCAAATATTTTGATGTCGTCCATGTACATAAAGTGATTATTATTTTACTCTTTAGAGGGTTTTTCACATCTGCGTTAGCTGATAGTTTCTCACTAGAGCCTGAGCGACAGTAAGTCTTCTCAAGTCTCCAAGACTCTTCTTAGTATTCTGGTCGATCTCAACAATGCTGTAGTTTGAATAGTCTCCACTTGTCCTCTTATTTCCAAGTCCTCTAGTCCCTGTACCCATCCTCTGGTGACTGTACCGAGCGCACCAATTATGATTTGTATCACCGTCACTTTCATGTTCTATAGTTACCGTTATCTAGCAAGGTCTTGGTATTTATCTATTTTTTTGCTTTCCTTCAGCTTTACCATGTGGTCTGCAGGAATGGCAAAGTTCACTATTCGACTGTTTCTCTTTTTTTTGTTGACTTTCACTAGCTCTGGTCGTCTGGCCGAGATTAGGTGATCTGTTTGTATCTCAAAATTCCAGAGAAGTTCGTGCGTCTAATTTTCGAGGACGGATTATTATTATTATTATTATTATTATTATTATTATTATTATTTTCGAGTTTTTCCCATCGGTTTCAACTGGTGGCTTTTTACTAAAGTCAGATCTCGAGGACTCTTTAAAGTACCATGGCTGATTTTAACAATGCTGAGGTCAGGATGACCTTAATTGTTCCTCTAATTTCCAGTTCATCCCGTCACTTTTTCAGGTATTTTTGTGGGACTGTTTTAAGGGGTCCCATAACTATAACTGGTGTTACCATCACCTTCATGTTCCTACAACTTCTTCAGCGCCCTGGTAAGGTCTATGTTTTTGTACAGTGTTCTCCAGTGTTCTACTGGAATGGTAAAATCCACTAGAAGACAACTTCTTTTCTCCTTGTTGATTAAAATTAGGTTCAGTATTCAGGCTAGGATTAGGCGATCTGCATATTTTTTCTTAAAAAACAAACAAAACAAAACGAAGAATCCCCTCAGTTATTGAATAACCCTTGTATATACCATCAAATTTATAAGAATATAAGACACGTGGTTGAAAATCATAATGAGAGATTAATTACGGCTTAGAGATTCCGATGAGAAAATAAAATATACAAAAAAATAAAAAGAAGAAGTTATTTACTTCTCTTGGTTTCAAATTGAGGTATAAACTTTTTAAAACTGCCCTGTTGACTGGGGTTAAGGAATATACCGATTGCCCCCCCTGCAGTGGGGTAAGACCCAGAAACGAATGTTCTGGGTATTACAATAAACTGCATCTGGTGTGGAGGCTTCAGTTTTGGAGCTTTGGGGAATGCAGAGTACTGCCAGGTCCACTCGTTAAAGAATAGTTACGTACAAACTATTCAATTATATACACTTATATATGTATAAATATATATATTAACAGGATTTAGCTTTAAATGACCCCCAAGGGTTGATATGCCATTAAAAACCAAGCCAGCAACTGAATTTTTAAAGAATTTTATTATGCCTAATTTCCTGTGGTATCAATATTAATAATATTGATAACATTAATATCAATATTTGCATTAGTATGTTGAATATCAATATTTCTATTCGTACCAGAATTTTCGTTTCGTTTTAGAAAAATGGTTAATCTGTTCATGGTATTTATTTATTTTTTCTCTGTAGAACTCAAATATCTGAATTTTATTTCAACTAAAGAAAGAAAAAGAAGAGAAAAAGCAATAAATAAAAATGTCTATCTTTCCGCTTATATCAGTTAATCTATTTCGCTGTCTTTTTATTTCCCTCTCCCCTCCCTCTCACAATCTCTCTCTCTCTCTCTCACACACTCTCTCTCTTTCTCCTATCTATCTATCTATCTATCTATCTATCTATCTCAGTCTGCTCATATCTATCTATCTATCTATCTATCTCAGTTTGTTCATATATGTATGCATTTATGTATGTATGTATGTATGTTCATGTATGTAAGTATGTATAGATTATCAATCTATCTATTTATATCTATCTATCTATCTATCTATCTATCTCGGAAAAAATGGTTAAATCATTTTTTGTTTTGGCTTCCAAGATATTTAATGTTAAAAAATTAACAGGACTCATCGTTTTTTAATGAATGCTTGGACAAAACGTTCATATGAAGAAATGTAATCTAGAATTATCTTGCATGCATTCTAATCGGCAAAAGTGTGTCGTCGTTTACCGGTAGCGTAGTAGCCTCTTATATCACTAAGAGACTGATGTAAGACAATCTTCATTCTTAACTGTTGGGTAACATGTACAATAATTAGAGAATATCAATCTATCTCTAAGTGAACCGGCACCTTTTCTTATTCGACAGTTGAAGTTGAACTCTTACCTAGGTCAGGGTGGATCTACATTGCGGAGTGGCTAACGTGCTGGGCTGCGACATTGTAGTAAGCGAGTTCGAACTTAAGTCGCGCTATTATGTTCACTTTCGTTCTTATACTTTTGGGAAAGATGTGAATTTTCTTATTCTCCCTCCTAGCAATGGATTAAATAGCGACACAACTGTTCTACAATAATTGCTCTAGCATTAAATAGCCCAAGAAGGTTGATAAGGCATTTAACAAAGAAACTAGACCTTACTTTTGTCGTATATTGTATCACTGGACAAACGACGATACCACGTAGATATATAAAAATATAATTTATATATTATATATGATTTATGTTTCTATTCTTCGATGGCGACGTTTGTGTGAAGTAGGAATACAGTCAGAGAGAGAGAGAGAGAGAGAGAGAGAGAGAGAGAGAGAGAGAGAGAGAGAGTACGCACATATTATTCTTCTATGGCGGGGAACCTTTTTGTGAAATAGTGTAACGGCTGGAAAACACACATTGGGGAGCCGACAGGTTCGCTTGAGTGACCAGCGATTCTCTGTCTTCAGTCCAAAATTACAGACCTTATATTGTCTTTCAAGTCCTATGTATTTTCTGTTAATGGCTGGTTATCGGAACTTACATACTTCTGTTTTTTCCGGTAATTTGTTGATCTTATCTGTGAACAGAAATATCTGTCATTTTATCCACAGGCAATGAATTACATTCTCGCCCTCATCCTTTATTTTTCTCTTTCCTGCGAAACCACTTCGTTGATGTTATCTTGTGATCGCATTGAATCAGCTAAGTTAATCTACAGCACCCCGTCGACAACTATTACACTTTTACCTGGGTAGGTAAGGGAATTATGGACGATTTTTTCCCTAAGAATCTACTGTTCAGGTGGCATGCCATCAATGTACACATACATAGTTACACCCCACCTTCCACAATATAATCTTGGTAACTGAAAATATGTGTAGCAGTCCAAAAATTAGTACATTTCTTATATTTATGCACGTTTTATTTGTGGTAGGGTGTTACCAACTTGCCACAACTTTTTTTTTTTTAGTTACAGAGTTTAATCCTGTAGAATTTAGTCATGAATGATATCTAATGATATTCATTTTGACTGTATCGCGTTCCACAAGAAATAATAACGTCATTGTATCTTTGGTTTAGAATTAGAAGAAAATGAAATTTTAGCGGATGTGTTCTGTTGGAACTGTTTCTCATCTTTAAAAAATTTTGCTATGGATCGTTCTGCAAAATTTTCTTCCGTATAACATCGAATAAGAACCAAACTTTCAGATTATGAATAATTTTTTCGAGAAAAGTTTCCCGCTTAATTTTTAGAGGCTGACGTGTTTCCTACTTAACTTTTGCATCACCACACTGTCACCTGTGGCTGTAGACCCCCTCCACCAATAAGACTACCTGTTGGCTGTAGGCGGCGCCACGTAATGCTTGAGAACGGCATCCTAGTGACTGAGTTGTCTGTGGCCTCGAAATGGAAGAGGTCACATAACTTGAAAAACTCAACCTTGGCCTAGGCGGTCGGCCGGAGAGAGCGATCTAATCAATCGGCTGGGCATGTTAAGTCCTTGCACTTATAATATCGTCCTGATCGTATTATTTAAATTACTATCGTAGCAAATAAATACCCAAACCTTATCTTAAAAGGTGCTAGAATCAATTGTGCTGATATAGCAATTCACGAAACAGTTTAAACTGTATGTAAACAAATGATTGATATTAAATAAAATTATGAGTTTTTTGTAGAATGCACCGACTATATCTCTGCACAGGGGTAAGACTTCCCTAATGAGGACTGGCCCAGTCGGCTGGGGCCGTAGAATTGTTGTGTAGTGGCTCGTATCACTTGACTTCCGGTATCGCGGAAGTATAAAAGACACCGTGTCTTTTAAGCACGGAGATGCAGAAGCAGAAGTATAAGCAGAAAGAGAAGCAGAGAGAGAGAGAGAGAGAGAGAGAGCTCTGAAGGACGTCGGTCAGTAGTAAGACCAAATTCGGATGTAACACCAACAGCGCGTGACTTATGATACAAGTCAGACTGTACCACTTGAGTTGATAAATAACTAACTCAATTTCACTGTGTATCTTTTCCTTACCATGATACAACAAGAATACACCGACTGCATCTCTGCACAGGGGTAAGACCTTCCCGAACGAGGACTGGACTAGTCGGTTGGGGTTGTAGAATGCGCGGACTTCATCTCTGCACTGGAGTAAGACCCTCCTCAACGAGTGTCCTGGATATGACACTAAACAATCTGATGATGAGGCTCCAGTAATGCTGGAGATTTGAGGAATGCGAATATTCCTTCATTGTCATTGTTCTTAGGTTCACTCTGACCCGGAGTGGTAGCACCTTATTAGTTCCGATAAATGGGTTGAATAGTACTGTTTGTTCCTAAAAACTGTGCAAACATGGCATATTTTTTGGTAGAAATAGAACAGTTTAACCATTTAACTGGGAGTAAACAATTGACTGATGTCTAATTGAATTATTTGTGATACATAGCAATACTTGAAATCATTTAACAGTTTCTTTATTTAATGGCATATCAACCTTTGTAGGTTATTTAATGCCAAAGCCATTCTCCTAGAAGAACAGTAGTGGTACTATTTAACCCATAGCTGGGAGGATAAGGGTTTTTTTTATATCTTTCCCAAGGGTATTTGCCCGAAAGTGAACGTAATAGCGCGACTGGAGTACGAACTCGCTTACTACGATTCCGCAATCCATCGCTTTAACCATTGCACCACGAGGACACCCCCTCATTTAACAGTGTACAAACGAATGAGTAATGTTGAATAGAATTAATAGAGTTAAATAGCAATACTTAATCCCCTTTAACTGTGGGTCTAAACTGAATCATTGGTATTACATAGCAATACTTGGAAACATGTGACTGTGCCAATAAAACTATTAAAACATTATTAGCTATAATAAGAAGTAAGTAAAGTTGGCAACCGTAGTCGAGGGCGACTCGAAGGCATCCCTTTCAATAGCTACTACACCGATGTATAGAGAAGAGTGCTACTCCATTCCCTGGATTGCTCCATTTTACCCTTGATCCGTATCTTATTATACTGAGTTTTAAGCAACGCGGCAACAAGTAGCAATTTTTGAGTTTTTGGTATGACTCGACCTGGGATTGAACCCAGGTCTCGCAGATTATTGGCAAACACTCTAACCATTATGCTAATGGTCGGAAATTCGTTTGAAGTCATTTAAAAAATAGCCTGTTGGCGCTTTTGTTCCTCGGGCACAGCTTGATTGTCCAAACTTTCAGTTCTCCACTGGGAGCCCCTATAAAATAATCCACCCCAAGAAAATAACTAATAACTGGCGATTAGAATATCGCCCATAAATAAGTAAGCCACAAAATTAAAAAAAAAAAATCTTGATTTTGATCTGAATGAAAGATACCAGGATTTTAGCATTCTGTGGGGACAAAGGATGTAGTCTGGAGGACGTTCCGGGTGCGATGGAGAGTAAGGAGGAATAGCGAGAGTCAGGGAAACCCGTGCAAGCAAAGCGACTTGATGATGATGAAAATAATGAAAATGGATATTATTAGGTTCACGAAAACACACACACACACACACACACACACACAATTACATACGGTCACCCACACATACGCAATCACACATGGCCATACATATGCAAGCACAAACACACACACGCACATACAACCACACCCACACGCACACATATAAACACACACAGCCATACAGAAATATATGGCGAAAATCAAGATCTTAAAATTCGCTCAATGCTTCGAAACCAAAAGTAGGTAAAAGTTGGCGACCTTAGTCGAAGGTGACCCGAAAGCTCCCCTTTCAATTGCTACTACACCGAGATGTGTGTGTGTGTGGGGAAGGGGCGCTACTCCATTCTCTGAATTGCTCCATTTTACCCTTGATCCTTACCTTATAACGCTGAGTGTTAAGCAAGGCAGAATCAAGTACCATTTTTTGAGTCTTTGGTATGACTTAACCTGGGATTGAACAAAGACAGAAATAAAAATGTTCAAATTAATTTGTTACATTTTATGCAACAAATTCTCTAGAGGGATATTTATTCTCTAGAGGAATATTTAATACCAAATCTTGTTGGTATATACATATTTATAAGATTTAGAATCCCCACGCGACAGTAGAATATAATATATAGTCATCCACAGACAGATCTGTTTCGTTCTATCAGAACTCATTAGTATGGCTAGACACACTACCTTCCCGTAGCTGGGATCGAAACCCGGTTGACTCAAACGCCAATCCAATACTCTACCCCTCAGCCACGAGGATCCAGCAGCAGCGAAGTAAATTTTAAACAGTTATGAATCACAATTACTATTGTTTACATACATCCGCTTAACGGCTACCGAGAGCTCAATTCATCTATGAAGAGCCTTGCAATATATATATATATATATATATATATATATATTCTACTGTCGTCTGGGGGTTCTAAGTCTGTCGTCTTTTATACAGATATACACGTGTTTTCTAGCGCTTTTTGGGGCGGTGAGAGGATTATTCATTTATTCCGTTTCCATTTCTTTTCTTTTCTTTTTTCTCTTACTATTTCATCATCTAACATGCAGTTCCCAGATTATTCTAACCTTACTCTAACTTTTCAAACTCTAATAAATTCCAAAAATATTAGCTTCTTTTACTTCCTTTATCATAGTTTAACTGCAACTTGGAATTACAGTATTAGTCTTTTCGCATTAAAAGCACAGATAATATACAGCAGTGATTTTACAAAAAATAAAATCTTTCATGCATTTTAAAATGACAGTATAGTAAAAGACAAAAAAAAAAATCAAACCGTCAGTTGACCACTGCCAAAGATAGAAAGGGTTTGCTTTGCTTTTGGCGGTCGCTTTCATTTTATGAGAGTCCGTGAGCTATCGGTCATATGGAAGTCAGACCTGACCGATAAAATAAAATGCAGTTTTTTCGAAGCAACGGTCCTATCGATACTGCTATATGGATGCACACATGGACACTAACTAAACGTATGGAGAAAAAGCCAGACAGCAATTACACAAGAATGTTGCCAGCAACATTGAACAAGTCATTGAGGTAACACCCCACAAAACAGCAGCTGTGGGGCTACTTACCACCCACCACAAAAAAACTATCAAAGACATGCGAGACACTGCTAGAGAAGTAAGAACGAACTCATAAGTGATATACTCTTGTGGATCCCTTCACATGGACGAGCAAAAGTAGGACGACCAGCTAGAACCTATATACAACAGCTCTGTGACGATATAGGATATAGCCTTGAAGACCTCCAGGGAGCGATGGACGACTGAGACGGGTGACGAGAGAGCGCCAGGGAGATCCGTGCTGGCAGCGTGACATGATAATGACGATATATATACAGACCAAATATATATATATATATATATATATATATACTCCACGGGGGTTGAGCGATCTGGCGAAAGAATTAACGGCTGCCACTCGCGTAATGCAAAGCCCTTCTAATGAATTGAACACTCTGGAATCCGGTAAGGCAAAATGTAAACAAACAAAAGCTACTACATAATGCATTATGATTGCCGTGCTGACGTAAGTCACCTGCTGGCTAAGCGGTAAGATGCTAAGTCTAACGTAAAGTTGGTTGGGTTTTGATCCCAGCTTCAAGCGTCCTACGTGTCTAGAAGAGTTGTGATACAACGAAACAATCTGTGTGTGGATGACTATATATATATCAAATACACACACACACACACATATATATATATATATATATATATATATGGGCGCGCACGTGTGTGTTTGTATTTGATTTATAAGTGATGAGTTTTTTTTGAGCTCATTTGTTTGCATACAGTTAAATAATTTCAAGTAGTCACATCCAACGCTAACGATTGAATTTAATATTTGTCCTTTGATAGCGCACAGTTAAATAGTTTCAAGTATTGCTATCTAATATTCATAGTTCTATTTGCAGGAAGTTAATCTGTTTCAAATATTATTATATACCAATAAAAATACCCATCAAAATACCATCAAAATTGAAGGGGATGGTCTGGGAGACCGGGGTTCAATCTCAGGTCGAGTCATACCAAAGACTCAAAAAATGTTGTACTTGATGCCGCCGTGCTTAGCACTCAGCACTATAAGGTAAGGATCAAGGGTAAAGTGGAGCAATCCAGGGAAAGAAGTAGCGCCCTCTCCAACACCTCGGTGTAGTAGCTATTTAAAGGGGAACCTTAAGGTCACCCTCGACTACGGTCACCAACTTTACTTTTTTTTACTTGTTGGTAACTATTTTTAAACGAGTTATAGCTTATTTGTTTGCGCACAGTTAAATTTTTCAAGTATTGCTATATCTAGGACAGTCTTCTTTTTTTTTTTTTTGAAGGAGGAGGTTTTACTAATCTGCAGCATATTCTCAGACCTGCTAACAAGTCATTTTTTAACTGTTTTTTTTTTAGTTCATTTATAGTCCTCACATAGTTTCTTTGTTTTATGTATTGCCTTGGCTTCAACACTTCAATCAATGTCAGATTTAGATTTTCTTCATTTTTTACAGTAAGTGGTTTTATGGATACCCATTCTACTGAATTTTTGCCAAAATATGAAAAAAAAGACACCCCACCGAAAAAACAAAAAAAACCCCCTAAAGAACAAATAAGCTACACTTATGGTTCTTAACGAGGCTTAACCCCCTCTGGGGGTAATTTAGGTTTTCAGTTGGGAATCGCGACCATAGATTGGCAGATTGAAAATGGTGGAATATTGATTTTTTTAGAAACTTCAATTTAACAGTGTTTATTTCTACTATATCCCAATCTTGAAACGATAAAGTGAGATTCAGAAAATAAGGAAGGAGGTGAAAAAAAAAAAAAAAAACCAACAAGAAAACCGATATTATATATCAATAGTTCTGAGATTAGCACTATTTCTTTTGTCTCTGTTCACTTTCGGAGTAATATACATTGGAATGGCATGGACACCCTTATCCACCCGACGCCTATAGTTTAAATTGTACCATTACTGTTTTTCTTTAAAATTGCGTTCGGCATAATATAACCCTCAAAGGTTGATTGATAATTAACAAAAAAACAAACAAAGAAAACAAACTTAACATTCTCTTGTCTGTCTGTCTGTTTGTCTGTCGGTACAAAGAGGGACCTTACCACAGAATTTTAGCAATTTGGTTTTGCGGTTTATTGTTTCTGAGTGGTGTGCTTGATCCTCATTGGGTGTCTGTTATTTGGAAGTTGTGCCGAAACTAAGTTAAGGTATCTATCTATTTATCTATCTGGGGAGAGAGAGAGAGAGAGAGGTATTTATTTTCTCGAAAGAAATTATTTTTCAGGCATTTTGTAATTATGAATTATATAGATATATGTAATATTATATGTATACATAGACATAAAAATTATATATCATTCATGCACACACATATACATACATATACTCGTATATATATATGTATATATATATATATATATATATATATATATACGAGGATCATTAAATAAGTTTCCAGACTTTTTTCGTATGAGCACTTTTATTGATAGTACACACATGAAACTCTAGTCCCCTTCGAAGTAATCTCCTCCGGCTGCAATGCACTTTTTGTACCGTTCCAACAACTTCTGGACAGCCCCATGGAAGTCCTCTTATGTGAGTGTGTCAATGACCTTCGTCACAGCCTCTTTCATCTCCTCAATTGTTTCAAAACGACAGCCCCTGAGTTTAGGGAATAACCAAAAGTCACAGGGAGCAAGGTCTCGACTATAGGGAGGCTGAGGAACTGTCTTGATTGCCCATCTGACTCAAATAGTCAGTGACAAGGATGGAGTTGTGGACTGGTGCATTGTCCTGTTGGAAATACCACTGACCCGATTTGAAGAGTGTTGGCCTCTTCCCTATGAATCTCTTCCTGAACTCCTTTAAAACCTCAACATAGTAACCCTAACCCTAACCCTTTGGCCAATCAACTCAGGTGTATTGATTTCCTTACTCCTCCCACACCTCTCATCATCCCTCATAGACTCCCTGCTTTGGTTAAATCTCTTATGCCACTCAAAAACCGATGCTCAATTCATGCAAGATGGTCGAAAAGCAGTCTGAAGCATTCCATACGTTTCTCTGGCATTTTTTCCAAGTTAGTTTAAAACAGAATTTTATTGCATATCGTTCTTCTAAAGTGTCGTCACGTCCAGATTGCATTTTTGAAATTCACCAGCTGTGACAATCAGGCTTTAGTAGGGTGTATTCCAATTCCTACTGTAGCTGTTCATTTGAACCTGAAATCATAAAAATTGGTTAGTCATCTCATAAGATGTATAGCAATAAGATACTGAATTTTCAAGAGTCTACGACAATTTTAAATGCTTGTACAAAAATGTCTGGAAACTTATTAAAGACACCACGTATCTATCTATCAATATATATATATATATATATATATATATATATATATATATATATATATATATATATAAGTATTATATAAACGTGCATAGATATAAAATTATATGTATATAAATATATTATAGTATTACTTATATATATCTATATATAAGTAATATCATATATATACATAGATATAAAATCATATGTGATAGTATATATCTGTATATAAATATATTATAATTAATATATATATATATATATATATATATATATATATATATATATATATATATATATAATTTAGAAGACTGTAGGTATAAAGTTAAAGGTACTTCGGAACTGTCATTTTCTTGCTTATGCGTTCAGATCCTGTGTCGACGACTACGTCATCCTAACTTAAGTATATACGCTTTTCCAATGGTACTAATTACTATTCATAAATACACCAAATTGTATATATATATATATATATATATATATATATATGCGTATGTGTGTGTATGTATATGTGTGTGTTTATGTGTGTGTGTGTATGTGTATTTATATATATAATTCAACAAATGGCTATGCTACTTCACAATTGCTTCTAAAAACCTTCAAAAAGAACCTATTTTCCATAAAAGCTTTTTTCTTCAAAGGTCGAAATTAGTTAAGAACAATAAAAGAATACACTAATAGTTGTATTTGCATACAATTAAATGCTTTCAAAAATAGATATCTAACGGTAATTGTTCTGTTTGCTCACAGTTAAATGGTTTGAATATTGCTATCTAATGCTAATAATTCTATTTGCAAACAGTTAAATGGTTTAAATTATTGCTAACACTAATAGTTCTATTTGCAGACAAATGGTTTCAAATTTTTTTTGTGGGGTGTCCTCGTGGTGTAATTGTTAAAGCGATGGTCTACGGAACCGTAGTACGCGAGTTCGTACTCCACTCGCGCTATTACGTTCACTTTCGGGCGAATACCCTTGGGAAAGATATGAACCCCCTTATCCTCCCAGCTATGGGTTAAATAGTACCACTACTGTTCTTCTAGGAGAATGGCTTTGGCATTAAATAATCGAAGAAGAGTTGATATGCCATTAAACAAAGAAACCAAACCAATTTTTTTTTTATCAAACACTAATAGTTCTATGTGTCCACTGTTAAATATTTTTCAAATATTGCAATGTAAAGTAAATAATTTTATTTGCACAAAGTTTCTAGTATTGCAATTCAACGCTGATAGTTCTATTTGTATAACGTTATCTCCCCGGTACGGCACCATCTTGAATATCAATGGGTGTAACTTTTCTCAATTACAAAGTGGATCCAATTGTTTCGAATACGAAAATTTATTAGCTGACTGTAACATTTCATAGCAGTCGTCAACCAAAACGAGAGAGAGAGAGAGAGAGAGAGAGAGAGAGAGAGAGAGAGAGAGAGAGAGAGAGTAATAGAGTGAAATATATTAGTTGTTACATAGTAACGCTAAAAGTCTCATTCGTGAGCTGTCGTCTCTGGACTTGAATCTCCGCGACACAACTTCACCCTCTTTAACCGATCCGACTCTCTCAACTCCTCTGACCGTTAAAATTAAGTTGCTTATATAATATATCTCCTTGACTAATGATGATAAGTACTCATGTCATTAAAAACTTTCCATAACTCCAACAGCTAAATCAGCTTGCATTCAATATGTTTATTTTCAACATCCTGTCTGTCGTGGATTTCAAAACTTCCTGCGACAAGTGCACCATTTAACCTTTCGTATGCGGTTTACACTTCAACTCAAAGATTTTAGCATGCTCACAATTTATTGCTACAAATGACACAAATAACTCATACAATTAATTACCAGCTTTAATTATATTACATTTGAACACAGCTAAATGGTTTCAAATATTGCTATAAAACGTTAATAGTTCTCTTTGCATACAGCTAAATGGTTTTAAATATCAACACTAATATTTCGATTCGAACACTGTTAAATGGTTTGAAACATTGCTAACATTAATAGTTTTATTTGCATACAGTTAAATGGTTTCTGATATTGCTATCAAACATTAATATTTCGATTTGAACACAGTCAAATAGTTTCAAATATTGGTATGTTTTACTAATAGTTCTATTTGCATATAGTTAATTGGTTTCAAGAATATACCAATATATATATATATATATATATATATATATATCATTCAACCGATGGATATGCCACTTGCCACTTTACTATTACATTTTTCGTTGCTTCCTTTGTGGCACATCAACTCTTTTCCCCAGTCGGCCGGGGCTGTTGATTACACCGACTGTACCTCTGCATAGGAGTAAGACCCCCCTCCACCAACGTGTGTCCTGGATAGGATTCAAAACCATCTGATGGTGAGGTTCCAGTGATGCTGGGGCTTTGGGTAATGCGGAGCACCCCTTCATTCCGATTGCTCCCATCTCCACTCAGGCCCAGAATGGTAGCACCTGATAGGGTCCTGTCTATGGGTTAAATAGAACGAAACTGCATACTTATGCTAAACTGAATTGTTTGAATTAGAACTGTTTGACTCAACTGAATAGTTTGAAATAGAAATATTTTTGACAATTAAACTGTACTTATGCTAAACTGGATTGTTTGAAATAGAACTGATTATTTGTATAAAAATAGATTTGGCATTAAATAACCGACAAAGGTTGATATGCCATAATGTTATATACTCATCTACAGCATCACAACGACACAATAATTAATACACAGTGGCAAAGACAGACGCAATGATAAGGACGCAAGGATAAAGACGCAGGGAGACTTCTTTAACAATATTTACCTCTCGATTTATTGCAAGGGTTCGAAAGGGTTGTTCAAGGGTTGCATGTGAGAGGGAACTGGAGACCGAACATAAACTGTAATTTCTTGACCCTACTGTTATGACCGTCACGTTGTGTCTTTCTTGTTCTTAAGTGCTGTTCAACCGGAGGCCTAGGGCCCACTGCTGGATACTGGCTTTCTTTATTGCATCTTACCAGCATCTTCTCTGGACCCCAAACTCCATCGGGGTTTCCGAGGGCCCTCTCGGTCGGGTGTGGCTTTCCCTACCACATCTGGTCTCTAGCTGTCTGGAATTCTACTGGCAACTGCTTCTTGGACTCGAACTCAACTGAGTTAAATAATAATTCAACGCCCACACGATCGCCCACTGAATCTTTGAAATCGAATGTTTAATCGTCATCAAGCGGAAATAACTGTCATGCAGTTCAGAGGTCACTCTCTTCCGGTGCATCAGTCTGTATTGGTACAGTGGGACCTTCACCTTGTCCCATATTATAAGCCTTAATCCGCCCACGCGATCTCTTTCGATTACTGGCCATTGGAATGTGTCACTTCCTTCCGGTGCATCACTTTGGAATAACATTTTTTTGGGCCGGGTCGAAGGTCAAAACATAACAATTATCCGTTAATTATTTTTCAAAATTCCACATGTAGAATTTTCTTCACGTTCGTCTCCATCACCCTCACACATATTTTACAGAATAATTTACAAAGGACAATAATGGCTGAAAACACAAAAAGAATCACTTGAACCACAGCAAACAAAATCTTATTTAGAATGCGACCTTCTCTCTACGTAACACTTACCCGGCTAATTATTATCTAAATTTATTTTACTATCTTTGCGTGGTTGGCCATCTTGACATGTGTGCATCAAGGTACAATACGGATGCATCTTTTATCCTCTCAACACAACGGGTCCTCCATAATTCCTTGAAGAAATTTCAAAACCCTAAAAGGACCATACTCTGGTCCCATATCCTGGTCACAAATTTAGTGACCCTGGTCATTCCAGCAATACATTTCGCCTGGATTCCTCGTGACCACACTCCAGTTCTTTGCTCAACAGGTTCCTACCTGGAGTAACCGGAGAATTTCATAAACTAAAATACAATATCTTCCAGGCCCAAAGCATTCCCCATAAACTACAAAAATCATGGCCCAAAACAAAGTATCACAATACATCCGAATGTATCACAATCTGACTCGCATGCAGTAAACCACCTAAAATAGCCCACGCAAAATACTAATTAGCAATGTGTTACTCATTTTTTTATTAAGTTTCTGTTTCCATGCCCATTGGTTTGCAAGCCCTTGAGGAAACATGCTTTACCTGGGTTTCTTTTCAATTTAATCAGGAACCCTCGTGATAACCAATATATAGGCACCTCGCCTTTCCCAGATTCGTTTCACTTTGCCAAATCACGCACGAATCCAAAACATCATCGTGACTGAAAGACCCAGACATCATCCACAAAATTTTGAAGTAGGCCACGCCTTTTTTCTTTTATTCCATCCTCGGAACTCCAAACTAAAAAATAGAACAGCTTCATGAGCCGGCGAATTCTTCGATAGAATTACTTTCTTTGCCGTCTACCCAACAACAATCTGAAACCAATTGGTTGAATGTCTGTCCTATTCTCGCGTCAGCCACCGATTCCTCAAAACAGAAACCTCCCCAAAAATATTTCCTATTCCATGAAAACCCCAAATTCTAAAAAAAAATTTTTAGAATCAATATTATTACAATTATTAGTAAACCTAGTATAAACTCCTCTGTTAATGGTTTTCGTCAAATTTCATAATATGAACAGAAAAAAATTTTTTTAATGTCGCCTTTAAACTCAAACAAACTCAAAAAGTTTCACTTTACAACAAGTCAAAACAATGTTTCAATCACAGTTCAAAAATGTTCAGTTTTCTTTTCTTCTTTTTTCAATCTATGTACTGTCTATTTAAAAAAAATATTCGTTCTTTCTTTCTTTTTTTTTTTTTTTCATATGCTGTATTCAACAATGTTCAAGTTTCTCTTTTTTTATTCTTTCTGTTCCATCTTCACTGAACTGTAGCTTTTTTTCTTTTTGTTTTTTTCTGTTTTCATTTTTTTTTCTTTTTTTTTTATTTCATAATAAATTGCTCATTCAATGTCTCTTTTTTTTCAACCTTATATCTACCTCTCTGTCTTTACCTTAACACGATAACTATTGGTTCGCTTCCCAGTTTATTCAATTTCAGTCTACAGTACCATAAATTAAGCCTGATTTATAATACAACTTTTTCAATAGCTTACGAGCATTCTTCTTCTTATTTTTCTTTTTCTTTTCACAAAATATCCCGGTGTTTTTTTCTCTAAACAACCCAAACTTTTATAAATTCTGCCAACATTTCCCAATTCAAAATATTTCCGAATCTGCGAATCTTCGCCATACTTGGTTCCGTCAAAATTCTGCGCATCTCTTAATTACATCCAAAACCCTGTTTCAAGATATCTTCCCCAATAACAATCTCAAAGATTCACTCCAGGGGGAACTCACAAAATACCTGTCTGCCTCGTCAGACACAAAAAACATCTGTCTCTTAGTTACTCTGCCTCCACGGCAAGATCATTTTCACGACAAGTCTGAGACAATACCAATGTCTTCAATAATTGGCATTACAACTACCATAGCAAAAACAACCGGCCTGATTCTACCAGCGCCGAAAATATCGATTCTCCCAACTTCATAAATATCGAAAAAGTACATGCACATTCTTCAGACAAACCACCTATGTGCGAAATTCTTGGACAATCCCATCGATGCTCCCAGGATTCCATCCCTCGGATTAAAATTCTCATTTCAATCCACAAGTTCCAAACATGAAAACCTTCCCAAAAGTCTTAACTACAGATATGCGGGATTCTAGATCTTGGACTGAAATTCTAATTTTCAATCACCACTTGTCTGGACCAATGAAAAGTTACGAGTTTTTACTCACAAAGACCTATTTACGATAAAAATCCCATTCATGAAATTTATTGTTTATTATTGCTGTCTATCAAAAAACGGACAATAACTGTACCATAGTCATCTTTGTTCCCTTCTTTTTTCCTCCCTCACTTCGATACAATATTACACATAGCAGTAATCTCAATTTTTATCTAGTGATTACACATTTAAAAAAAAATTATTTCCAATTTTATGCTTTTAGAAAGGCCCTTGTCATTAAAACAAATCTTTCACTATTATACCCAAATTAATCGACAGAGTGATAGAAGTATTGTGAATGAGCAATGTACTTACAATTTTTTTTTGTTCTTTTCGCGTCGGTCGGTTCCTTTTCCTTCCTTTTTTTGTTGCTAGCTTGTTCTTGTTTTTTCTTTTTACTTCTTTCCATTCCAGCATTTTTCCTTGTCCTTTTCCTTGATATCGTGTTGTGATGCTTAAGACTGCCGTTCACGGTAACTAGGTTCATTCTGAGTCCTTGAAGAACTCGCTTGGCACAGGCACCAAATTGCAGTAAATTTTATATACTCATCTAGATCTTCACAACGACACAATAATGAAACAGACGCAATGACAAAGACGCAGGAATAAACGACGCACGCGATGATAGAGACGCTGGAAGGAAGACGCAGGAAGACATCTTTAACAATATTTTACCTCTCCTCTATGTTGCAAGGGTTCGAAAGGGTTGTTCAAGGGTTGCATGTGAGAGGGAACTGGAGACCGAACATAAACTGTAATTTCTTGACCCTACTGTTATGACCGTCACGTTGTGTCTTTCTTGTTCTTTAGTGCTGTTCAACCGGAGGCCTAGGGCCCACTGCTGGATGCTGGCTTTCTTTATTGCATCTTATCAGCATCTTCTCTGGATCCCAAACTCCATCGGGGTTTCCGAGGGCCCTCTCGGTCGGGTGTGGCTTTCCCTACCACATCTGGTCTCTAGCTGTCTGGAATTCTACTGGCAACTGCTTCTTGGACTCGAACTCAACTGAGTTAAATAATAATTCAACGCCCACACGATCGCCCACTGAATCTTTGAAATCGAATGTTTAATCGTCATCAAGCGGAAATAACTGTCATGCAGTTCAGAGGTCACTCTCTTCCGGTGCATCAGTCTGTATTGGTACAGTGGGACCTTCACCTTGTCCCATATTATAAGCCTTAATCTGCCCACGCGATCTCTTTCGATTACTGGCCATTGGAATGTGTCACTTCCTTCCGGTGCATCACCTTGGAATAGCATTTTTTTGGTTTGGGTCGAAGGTCAAAACATAACAATAAAACCCAAACAACCAACCAACATAAACTCTTTTGAACATTTATAAAAAGTATTTTAGTATTATTTTGATCCATTGATTGGACTCTAGCTGGTATACTACTTCGTTTCAGATTGGACCTGGTCGTAATGACAATGAAGGGGTACTTCGTATTCCTCAAAGCTCCATCAGATGCATTTTAATGTCACTAGTTTGGGTCGGATGGAAGTGGTAGTCTTATCTCTGTGCGGAGATGCAGTCGGCAAATTCTATAGTCCCAGTTGATTGAACTGTTACTTTTGGTCATCTTTATATATATATTCAGATGTCTCTCTTTATATATATATATATATATATATATATGTGTGTGTGTGTGTGTGTTTATATATATATATATATATATATGTGTGTGTGCGTTTACGTGTGTGTAAGTCGTTCTTCTAGAAGGATGGATTTGGTATTAAATGACCTACAAAGGTTGATATGCCATTAAACAAAGAACAAAGAATCTCTGAACTAAACATATACACTGTTTATACAATATCTATATACAGATCAAATTCAATTAAGTAATTCAGCTGATAGTTCTCCAAATTCCTCTCTTAAATTCTTTTACTTCTCATACATTCTGAAATCATCAAATTTTATCTTAATTTTTTACGTTATTGCTATTTTTTTAACAATCTGATTAGGCAATTCGTTTCGACAATTTTTCCATCCTCAAATGCTTCATGATATTTCGGGAGATTTTGTTGTTTCTTAAAGGATAAAGCTGTTTCTGTGATGTTTTTTGTTAAATTTTGTAATTGTGTAATGTATGCTGGCCGATGTAAAAAGAGCAAAGATGGAGATGTTAAAGTAGTTATAGGAATAATAATAATAATAATAATAATAATAATAATAATAATAATAATAATAATAATAAAAAAGACACGAAGTAGCCTCTAAATTGAGAAGAGGAGGCAAGGAGAAATTCATAACAGTTAAGTTATGAATTTGAAAATGATTACAGTAAAAAGATTGGTGAAGTCTATTTTTGGACATGTAGCGTAACATTCAAATCAAGTCCTGGACCGTTTAACCAGTGGAAAAACACAGCTGCATAATTGACAGCTGTTGAACTCGGGGTCAGTCTGAGATCATCGTATAATTTCACTCAGAGAGCTAGAAAGAAGTTAGTCAGTTAATGAGACGTTTAAAGCAAGTGGTTGAACATTCCATCTTTCTCTCTCTGTAACCATTAAGGCCGTGAGTGCAATGAAGGGAAAAGCTGTCAATAAATAAAAGTCTAAATGAGCACATAAAAGTTGCGGTCGGGTTGTCATTTCTCATCAACGAATTAGAACAATATGGTAACACGAAAGAGACATGTAAGAAACAGGGGCGACAAGACGACTAACCAGAGAAGAGACGAAATGAAGTGAAGTAAGCAGATGGGAGCTGACCGATCAAAGAGTAAGGCTCATATAATGTAGAACGGTCGAGTAAGAGCTATACAACGCATAGTAAGTCTTTAAAAAATAACACCTAACACTTTTACCACCAATCAGTAGAATCTATAAAAAAAAACCCTCTCAGACACAATTAACAACCTCTCCACAGTCACATAAGAAAAATAACAATTTCGGTAAAAAATGAATGATGACATTTGTTGGGGAACTTTTTGGAGTTATCGGCCGAGCTTCCGACAACCACGTGACCGTTGGTCATGGTGACATTTTCAGAAGCGTGTTTCATCCCTTTTTGGTAGCAGACACCAGTCAGAGACGACCCCCTCTTTCGTCTCCGTTTTTCGAGCAGCACGTGCGTGCACATTTTCCCATGCGAACCTTTTCTCAACACCAAAAGAAATGTAACCTTTACCCGCTGCCTTGCTGCACTTCTAGTTCCGTGGAACGGCTTTTGTACCTTTTATAGTTTGGAACAGTTTATTCGTGTTTTTTAATTATGTATACTATATATGTGTATAAATGTATGTCACTGTAGTCTAAATGGACTTTGTTTTTCCTTAGCGAAATTTTCTGTGTTAGGTTACCCCTAAGACAGTCTAATGCATTGTTGGTTGGTTGTTTGGGTTTTATGGCATATCAACCCTCGTAGGTCATTTAACGTCAAATTCTGTCAATATATATATACATATACAACCAAAGATTTCTAAACGAATACTTAGGTAGATAAAATTTTCTATTAGCAGGATTTCATTTGTTTGCACAAGATTAACTAGTTTTAGGTCGTCATATTTTTTGGTACAACTCTGTCTCTCTCAAGGACAGAACGTCATCTATTTTGACGTTCCCGAACAGATCGGTTAAGTTATTTACTTTGAAAAATCGCTTTCTGATAACGGCAAACGCTCTGCATTATATAAGAATGTGTTTAACCGTGCAAGTTGTCTGACAGGTCAAACACTGTTGTTGTGGTTCCTGTTTCAGAATGAAAGAGTGAGTAAGCCTTGTATGACCAATTCGCAATCGGGATATAACAACTTGTTCTCTTCTTGATTTCCTCGATGCTGGTCTCCACTCTCCTAAGGTTGGCTGAATTTGGAAGAGTTTATTGCGGATGTTATTGCTCCATTGTTGTTGCCGTTTTGTGTGAAGGAATTTATTAATTGTTGGTTTCAGGTCAGTATATAGAATCTTGGATTTATCGGGGGTCAGATCTAAGGCCGATTTGGCTGCCGAGTCTGCTTTTTCATTCCTTCTCACTCCAATGTTGCTTGGGGTCTAGCATATACTTATTTCTTTTCTATTTGACATCAAGTTTAATCTATTCAACAGTTTAATGATAAGAGGGTTCTGAAATTTTTTATTTCTTAATGATAGAAAGACAGAGGGTGAGTCTGAGAATATCATAAATTTCTTCTGAGAATATCATAAATTTCTTATGCTTACACTTCGAGATAATGTTGAGAGCTCGGTTTATGGCACGGGCTTCTGCTGTGAAGATAGAGCTTTCCATTGGAAGAGCTTTCTTAAGAACTGTTTTGTTTAAAACAGCTGCGCACGCTGTTTTATTATTGTCCTTGGATCCATCCGTAAAGATATTGAGGTGGTCAGGGTGGTGTTGGAGAATATTGTGAAATTTCTCTTGGTAAGTGCTGGGGTGGGTTTTAGTTTTGAAATATTCATTCAGTTCGAGAATCACTTTGGGAGTTTTAATGATCCAGGATGGTGTTGGTGGAAAAGTGCTTTCATGTATATTATTTAGTGGTATTTTTTATCAATGCATTAAAGGAAAAGCTGATTTAGTCTCAATGAATACAACTTATCTGTGAATACAGTCGACGTGCCGTAAAACGTAATAAACAAATAGACAAACAAAAGGTTAAACACTATTTTATCAACATTATATAAAATTTGTTTTACTTGTATATAAATTGTACATGATTGTCTTTTTGTCTCTCTCCAAAGAGTAAAAAATATTTATAATGAGTAGGTCCACGAAGATATTTGTATTCTTTTAGGATTTATTTATTTCGTTCTTACATACGTATATGTTTCCAGCTTGTTGCTTTCGTCTGAGAACATATATGGCTGAAGGCCTTGTTAATAGGATACTCAATGAGACTTGAACTCGCCCGTGTTATCAGTTTAAATGGCTTTTAGTTGGTTATGGGTTTATATACATATCCCTCCACTTTGTTTCTTAGGGAGTGTTTACCTTAGCCTGCTTTACTCCTCATTAGTCTTTGATATTTGACATGTTTTTGTCGAGGTTATGTGTGCGTGTGTGTTAGAGGGATTTCGGATTTCATTTTGTTATTTTTTCTCTGTGTGTGTGTGTGTGTGTGTCTTGAGATTTTTTTGTCTGTATGTGGTAGTGTGGTTTGAAATTTACTGGTAATTATTTTTTACTAATAATGTTTATGTATATATATGTATACATATCTATGTATTGTGTGTGTGTGTGTGTGTGTGTGTGTGTGTGTGTGTGATTCATGTTTAATTCAAATTTGGTTAAAATTTATCTAAACATTTTTTACTCTTCATTTGAAGTAGCGTGTAGTCGTTAGTTTGGTATATGGGCGTTATTTTAAATCTCCCTTGACTACATTCGTAAAGGTGTTTCGATACATTTAATTTTTTATTTTCTGTTATTTTAATATTGCTCTTGTGAAGGGATATTCTTGTATTAAGGGTTTGTGTTGATATTCTTGTATTAAGGGTTTGTGTTTGCACTTGCTACATTCAGTTATGTAGACTACGTTGTTGAGGTCTAGTTTAAGTCTTTATTTTGAATTTTGTTTCCGGGTTTTTAAAGGTATAGGATTTCGCACCCATAATTATATCACATATTTTACATCGTTTTCCATTGCATTTGGTAACCCTTTGTGTCGTGTTTTCTCCGATATATATATATATATATATATATATATATAGTTTGAGTGTTTGCCAACGGCTCTGGAGACCGGCGTTCAATTCCAGGTCGAGTCATACCATAGAGTCAAAAGCTGTTACTTGACACGTTCTGGTTTAACACTCGGCATTATAAGGTATGTATCATGGGTAAAGAGGAGCAATCCAGGGAAAGGAATAGCATATTCTCCAACACCAGGAAACCATTGAAAAGGGATTTTTTCGCGTCGCCCTCAACTACGGTCGGCCAATTTAACTTATATATATATATATATAATTATGGACACAATATATATATTAAGTTTCATGTGTTCTCCGGAAATCTTTTGTCCTGAAGGTTGTGGAAAACAATTGAAGCTTAAGTAACGGACTTCATAATATATATATATATATATATGTATATATATATAAGTTGGCCGTCCGTTTTCATTTAATCATTGCGCCCATTATTCTCATAGTTTTAGATTTATACATGGTTTGCAATTATTGCTTCGAGAACACGTTTCTGGCAATTTTTATAATTTGTTTATATATATATATATATTTATAAGTTGGTCAGTCATCTCATAAGATGTATAGCAATAACATACTGAATTTTCAAGAGTCTGCGACAATTTCAAATGCCTGTACAAAAAAGTCTGGAAACTTATTGAAGACACCACGTATTTTTTTGTTGTTGATCCTTTCATATTGCCTTATTAATTTTATAATATTCGGCTGGAATTGGTTAATGAATCTTCCATAATTATCTATTTCCCAAGTACTTTTTTTTACCGTATCCAAATACACTACAATTTTAAATCAGATGAAAAAATATCAAAAGCATTGATTCAAAGAAACATACTCCCTACTGATCCTAATTAAAAAAAAACAACTTATATATTATAATAAATTTAAAACCTCCAACCTTTTGAAAATAATTCATCTCCCTCAATTGGAGTTTTGCAAAACACCAACGCTATATATCAATTTAATGTCCTTTAGGTGATTGTAATAATATATATGTTGGTTTAATCTCAACTACCCTATCGATAAGACTTACAATGCACCTTTCTGATACAAGTTCCATAGCACAGCATTTAAAAAAACATTCATACCCAACAACAGAATTACGGAAAATTCTCACCGAAAACACAACAATATTAGAACATCAAAATAACAAGCAAAAACTACAGATTCTCGAGGCACTACATATTAGGAACATACAACCCAAACTTAACAGAATTAATTTTAAAACCAATGCTATTGTGCTTAAATGTCTTTAGCTACTAACACCATTTATACAAACAAATTTAAAAGTTAACGCGACACTCTGCAACTGCACAGACGCTCTTCTTACAAGTTGTAATGTTCATACAAAAGTTACATCACTTTTGTAATACATCCTCCACTGATGTGGCCCAAAGTCGGGCAGAAATTAATGGGAAATAAATAATTATGGAAGATTCATCAACCAATTCCCGCCGAATACTATAAAATCAATACGGCAATACGAAAGTCTCAACAAAAAATATGTAGTCAAAAAATGTCTATTATGTTCAATGAAATATGCATTAATGAAGAAATGCTGCCAATATATATGCGTAACATACCCATGATACGGATATGTGAAATAGACATAATGTTCATAAAATGTTCATAAACATATATAGGAATCCGAAAACACGAAATTGGTTCAGGTGCGAAACCTTTATTCACCTTTTTGAGTTTAAAGGTTTTTCGACATGAGGAGAGAGAGAGAGAGAGAGAGAGAGAGAGAGAGAGAGAGAGAGAGAGAGAGAGAGAGAGAGACACAATCTTTCTATGACTGCTGTTTTTTCATCGTCAGCTCAACCAACCCACGCGCGGCGCCCGTAGCGCACAAATTCGTCTGGCCTCGCCCAGCACTGAATCTCGACTCTCTCGTTCGGAGGCAGTAACTCAACTAACTGCTTTTTCTCAAATCCCCAAAATCCTCAACCCACGCTTCCGGTGCATGACGTCATTCACACCCCCTGGTCTCATTTCTCATCTGGGGTTTTATTTTGACATCTGTGAATGACGCATCTTCCCCGCGCGCGCGTGAACACCTGCGCTCATATTTGCACCTAACTAACCCATGCACTGAGCCGAAAGGTTCTCATCCTAACTAAACCGAAAGGAAAGATATACGAAACGAAATCCCTCCGCAATTATATTACATATGTATATATATATATATATATAATTGATAAAAAAAAATGAATGAATTGATTAAGATCCGATGTACTAATTTATAATTTTTTTACTTCTTTAAATCGACTGAAACGTTTGGTGAAAAACAAAAGGACGAAATATTTTCTTGTAAGCAAAGATAATATTAGTAAGATCGTGGATATTTTTGAAATATTGCAAATTGTATATGGTTAATTTAATATGGTTAATTGTGAGCTTAAGACAAAGGGACATATTTTATGAAATGCTTCTAACTGCTGCTGCTAACTACTGTTGATACAAATCAGCGGGAATATAAACCAATCTTTGTTTAATTTAAGAAAAATTAAACAAGTTGAAAAAAGAACGTAGAAATAAACCGAAAGGTATTCTTCGTTGAGTAAGTACTGACAAATCCATACTTATAGAATAACTGTTTATTTATTTGCTTATTTTTACAATTTAGGGCGGCTCAAAATTAGCTAAAACAGTTAATTATTTATCGATGAATTTGATTAGCTAGGAAGTTGTATTTTTTAAAAATTTTGGTGGGAAAAGATTTCTTCAATTATTCTGGATTTTGATCAGTCAAATTTTTCGTGTCAAGTCAAAATATTATCGTCTCTTGAAGTGAGAATTAATTTTTATTTATTGCGGACTTTATGTGTTGTTTTCTTCTTTCACTACGTTTCGGCCAAATTTCACCTCTGGCCTTCTTCAGGTGATTTTTACCGCGACCTCGGATAGGAATGCTGAGTCTTGTAACCGTATCCCCAGTAATTACTGCCTTCCATAGTTGTTGTCTATCGCACCACGGTTTGGTCAAAAACGTGGTGCGATAGACAACAACTATGGAAGGCAGTAATTACTGGAGATACGGTTACAAGACTCAGCATTCCTATCCGAGGTCGCGGTAAAATCACCTGAAGAAGGCCAGAGGTGAAATTTGGCCGAAACGTAGTGAAAGAAGAAAACAATACAAAATCTACTAAGATGAGGACATAAAGTCCGCAATAAATAAAAATTAATTCTCAGATTAAGAAGCCTCATCTCAAAATGATTCCAATTAAAGACAAGTCTCTTGAAGTATCTGGAAATTTAAAAAAACTAGCACGAATGTGCAGGTTGATAAATAAATTCAAACATTCACATAAAAAATTACAGCTTTTCTAACTTTTTTTTGGCACAATAAATTGACCCATTTTTTTCGTGTTTCCATATATATACATATATATATATATATGTGTGTGTGTGTGTGTGTGTGTGTGTGAGTATTATGTTTGGGTGTGATAGATAGATAGTAGGACTGAGAGAGAAAGAGAGATAAAGAGAGACAGAGAGAGAGAGAGAGAGAGAGAGAGAGAGTTAGAGAGAGAGTGGAGGGGGAAATGTTTACCAAAAACAACACTGTTTCTCGGAAGTGTGTTAACTCCTCTACAATTGTTTTCGTCGTGTCAATATAAGCATTGATGCAAAAGAGAAGCGAATATTGGGCACTGGTGTGCAGTTGCATTTTATGAAGCTGCTGTCCCTGTTGGTTTGTTGACGTTCCTTCTGTTTGGACTAGAAAAACGAGAAAGAAAGAAAAAAAGAAAGAAAGAAATGTTTAAACCAAGTACACAAAAAGAGGGTCGGCTTTCAATTCATTTCTTTTCTCTTCTTTTCCTTGCCAATGTGGATCGATAAGTCTGTTGTCTGAAACAGCTATAATTTCAATGCGAAACATTCACTGTATAATTTCCGATCTATGTGAAAAAGCATTGGATTAAGAGATTAACAAAAGGGATGAAGATTAAAATCGAGTGTTTGTGGAGTAAAGTAAATGTATTTTATTTTCTTTATTTTTCTTTCATTATTAAACTGCGGACTTTCAACGAAGCTACATTAATATATACATGATATTCATTCTATTTGAGAATATATCAGTGGATTCTTATAAATCTCCAGGAGTGCTCAGTGTATGCTAACTGATACATACATTTCTTATTAAGAAAAATTCCATCTAATTAAAAAAACTCAACAAACCGTCATTTGGCTATAATAAATTTATTTCAGCTGGCAACTCTATATGATGAATAGTTTCTTCAGATAGCCATCACACAAAGGAGAAAACAAATTTGTGATATCCAAAAGACGGTTTGTTGAGTGTTTCAAATATACATATATTTTTTTTCTTTATATGATCCGAGGAGGAAATCCATGGTATAGGAGTATCCAGTACGAGTGCTCAATACTAACGGCTATTGATGTATGATTAACAGTGGATTAACGATACATCAATACTCAACGTGTAGAGCTAAAAAATTCTTTTACATAAAGACAAAAGAAAAAAATTCACTTTCTTAACCCGAAATAAATTTATAATGATACCAAAAAAGTGAATTTTTTTCTTTTGTCTCTCTCTCTCTCTCTCTCTCTCTCTCTATATATATATATATATATATATGTGTGTGTGTGTGTGTGTGTGTGGATAGGCAGCATTCGTTCATTTTAACATGTTTCATTAAATAGTAGTAAAGTTGGCGACCGTAGTCGAGGGCGACCTGAAGGCTCCTTTTCAATAACTACAACACCGAGGTGTAGGGGAGGGCACTACTCCTTTCCCTGGATTGATCCACATTACCCTTGATATGTACCTTATATTGCTAAGAGTTAAGCAAGGAGGTATCAAGTACCATTTTTAAAGTCTTTGGTATGACCCGGCTGGGATTGAACCCTGGTCTCCCGAAAGTAAAGACACATTTTGTCTATATAATTTGAGTAAGATCCTTTCGAGTTTCCTGGTAAGTGTCTTGCTTTCAGGTTGGAATTCGTAGCTTAATTTACCAAAAATTTTTTTTTTTAATATTCCGCATTCCTTGATAGTATTCTATTTCTGTTGATAGCGTTGCGTTTTTTAAATTCATCAGCAACTCAGTTTCATCTAACCCTGCGTTTGCATATTTTTGTCATGTTAAAAAAATCTTTCAACACTCATTTTAAAAAACGACACTCTTTACACATGCAAGCAACCCCTGATGATGGCCTATGAAGGGTCTGAAAGCACTCGGGCCAATTTTGGTAAATTCATCCACCAATTCCAAACAGAAACCAAGACACTTATCAGGTAACTCGAAAGGATCTTAATTAAATTGGACAGACAAAATGTGTCTTTACAATTTAATGAAGCATGTATATATATATATATATATATATATGTATATATACGGGATTGTTTATATATATATATATATATATATATATATATATATATATATATATATATATATATATATAAACAATCCCGTACATATATATATATATATATACTAGGATCATTAAATGAGTTTCCTGACTTTTTTCGTATGGGCACTTTTATTGATAGTACACACATGAAACTCTAATCCCCTTCGAAGTAATCTCCTCCGGCTGCAATGCACTTGTTGCACAATTCTAACAACTTCTGGAAGGCCCCATGGAAGTCCTCTTTTGCAAGCGTGTCAATGGCCTTCGTCACAGCCTCTTTCATCTCCTCAATTGTCTCATAACAACACCCTCTGAGTTTAGGGAATAACTAAAAGTCACAGAGAGCAAGGTCTCGACTATAGGGAAGTGTCTTGATGCCCATCTTGGTCAAATAGTCTGTGACAAGGATGGAGTGCATTGGTGCATTGTCCTGGTGGAAATGCCACTGTGCCGATTTGAAGAGTGCTGACCTCTTCCCTAGGAATCTCTTCCTGAACTCCCTTAAAACCTCAACATAGTAACCCTAACCCAAACCCTTTGGCCAATCAACTCTGGTGTATTGACTTTCTTACTCCTCCCACACTTCTCATCATCTCTTGCAGACTCCCTGGTTTCCTTGAATCTCTTATGCCACTCAAAAACCGATGATCGATTCATGCAAGATGATTGAAAAGTAGTCTGAAGCATTCCATACGTTTCTCTGACATTTTTTCAAAGTTTAAAACAGAATTTTATTGCATATCGTTCTCACGTCCAGATTGCATTTTTGAAATTCACCCGCTGTGACAATCAGGTTTTAGTAGGGTGTATTCCAATTCCTACTGTAGCTGTTCATTTGAATCTGAAATCATAAAAATTGGTCAGTTATCTCATAAGATGTATAGCTATAACATACTGAATATCGTATGCACCTCGTAATTTATATAAACTTATTGAATGCACCGCATCTATCTATCTATCTATCTATCTATCTATCTATCTACGGGATTGCTTCCAAGCTGTGGCTGTGTCAAGACTACATTATGAATGCACCACCTGGACAGTAACGAATTACTTGGAGAAAAAGCTTGATGAGAACTCCACGAGAATGCTACGTACTGTTTTGAACAAATCATGGAGCAACATCCCTGTACGGTCACTTACCTCCCATTAAACAAATCATTCAAGTTAGGCGAACAAGACATGCATGACACGGCTGCAGAAGTAAGGATGGACCTATAATAACGTTCTCTTATAAACTCCGGTGTTGGCAGACCAGCAAGGAATAGCATGCATTAGCTCGGTACGGACACAGGATGCTGTCTAGAAGAGCCGCCTGAAACGATAGATGATAGTGGCGGATGGCGAAAGAGAAAGTGTAAGAGAGAGAGAGAGAGAGAGAGAGAGAATCATAGAGCTTCGTATTGTCAGCGCAACTTGATGATGATGATGATGATGATGATGTATATATATATATATATATATATAAGCAGATATTCTTGTAGCTCTAGTTTATCAAAGATGACAGGAAATGATTTGGAGTTGAGTTTTACACTAGCCTTTTCTTGCTTGCGAGTAAGATGTCACATGCAAAGATGAAGGCTGGTTAATAATATTCCGAAATCTCTGAGCCGAGTACATGTACTTTTGACCTTCGTTGGTCATTGTTAAGGACGTGGGTGTAACCAGCCCATAGATTAAGACATGTGTTATGTAATCAACAAATATTTTGCATGAAAACGTACAATTATTAAAGAGCCTTTATTTTTATTTGCGACATCTCACCCGAGAACAAAAAAAAAAAAAAAATAAAAAATAAAAACGCTAAAAAAACGCTAAAAAAACAAAAAACTCAACTCCAAATTTTAGTTTGTCATCTTTTGTAATAATAATAATGATAATAATTTGAATAAGAATATCTAAAGACCCATAACGTGCCTACCTATGATGTGGAAAATACTGACGGCACAAATAATGGAAGAGATATACAACTTGCTAACAAGCCGCAGATTTTTCCCTGTGGAACGGAAAGGATGTTACAAAAGATGACTAGGCATTGGAGAGCTACTCTTCATTGATCAATACATTTCCAACGAGTGCAGTCAAGACGAAAAAATCTAGCTATTGCGTGGATTGACTACAAAAAGGCATATGATCCAGCAACTGTCTCAAAATGTGCAAGATATTAGACGACGTCATAAACATAATCGAAAAAACCATGAAAACCTGGAGAATGAAATTGAGAGTAGGAGGGAAAAACTTAGTTGAAGCGAAGATCCCAAGAGATATATTCCAGAGAGAAGCACGATCACCATTACTATTTGTAATAGCGATGATGCCACTTAACCACATACTCAGAAAATGTACAAGTGGATACAAACTTAGTAAATCGCAGGAAAAGATCAATTACCTAATGTACGTGGACGGCATCAAACTGCTTGCAAAAACGAAATAAAATTTGAAACTCGAATTCACTCCCTGAGAATATACAGCCAGGACATAGGGATGGAATTCGGCATAGAAAAATGCGCCATGCAAATAATAAAAAACGAAAAACGATACATGACCGAAAGGAAGGACTTACCAAATAAAGAAAAAAAAAATAGAATGCTCGGAGAAAAGGAAACCTACAAATACTTGGGAATGTTGGAAGTGGACACAATCAAACAAGAGGAGATGAAAGAAAAAAATGAAAAAAATATCTCAAGAGAACGAGAAAGCTACTCGAAACCAAACTATATAACATAAACCTTATCAAAGGGATTAAATACCTGAGCTGTTCCCGTAAGATATTTGGGACCATTCTTGAAGTGGACCAGGGAAGAACTTAAACAAATGGACTTGAAAACAAAAAAAATTGTAACCATGAATAAGGTCTTACATCCTAGAGATGACGTTGACAGACGATATGTGTCAAGAAAAGAAGGAGAAAGACTTGGTAGCATTTAAGACAGCGTTGACAGGTCGATACGACTCGAAGACTACATAGAAAAGCGCTGGGGAAGACTGTTTACAGCCACCTAAAACAATACTGACTACACGTGAATCAACAGAACGGAAATAACCAGAAAACAAAAATGGGAAGAAAAACAATTGTATGGACGTTTTAAGCAACTAAAAAGTGACATCTCACACGGGAAAATGTGGACGCTTCTAAGAAAGGGAAACCTTAAGAGAGAAACTAAATCTCTTCTAATGGCAGCACA
This sequence comes from Sepioteuthis lessoniana, assembly GCA_963585895.1. Lineage (NCBI taxonomy): Eukaryota > Metazoa > Mollusca > Cephalopoda > Myopsida > Loliginidae > Sepioteuthis > Sepioteuthis lessoniana. The sequence goes on from OY757908.1 coordinate 77,632,600, forward strand.
AAACAATGCCATAAGCAACAATCATATCCAAGCAAGAATAGATAAGACGCAACAAAACAGCAGATGTTAATTATGTGGTAATAAGCGAATGCTGCAAATTAGCACTGGAAGAGTATAAGACTAGACACGACTGGGTGGGCAAGGTGATCGACTGGGAATTGTGCAAGAAATTGAAATATGACCATTCTATACTATCCTAACTAAGATGTCTATCTTCTCTCTATTACTATATATATATATATATATATATATTTATATAAATATGTTGATATACATAAAGATTGTGAAAAAATAACTGCTTTGGATAAAAACCGAAATATATTTTATTTGTCTGAATTTCTGAGTTAAAGCTTGAAAATTATTATTACTAAGAATATTCGGACTCCCAAGTTCGACATGAAACACCTGAAGAAGACCGAAAGACATATTGCCCGAAACGTTGTGATTATTTTAAGTAATATTTTAAGTAATAAGGAAATATAATTGTTTATTTGAAATCCCGAATGCCTTTTCGGCTTACACACATCAGAAGAATAATAGTCTGACATTAAACGTCAACCAGAGGGACATCGAAAATACAGGGTGTCTCAAAATAGATGTAACCCATTAATATGATAATGATTTATTCCTGAGAAAAGCGCAATGGCGGTCATTTGGAACGCGTCCTGTAAAAAATGCATCCTTTGAGCTGGAAATATCAAATTGATTTATCAAAATTGTAATTATGTCGGCTTCGAGGACGTGCTATCTTTTGTTGAGTTTCTTGTCTCGGTAATAAATCATTATCATGTCAATAGGTTGCATCTCTTTTGAGACAGTTTTGAATGATTTTGTCTCTAATTAATTAGTGACGCATAATATATTTTCCTCTCTTGTCCAAGGCATTGGGATCGAGGATTAATAGTTTCTTATAGTATACTATTTTCAAATTTGAAACAAAAAAGAACACAACATTATTACTAATTGTTATTAACAATCACATGGCTTCCATGTATATTGAGACACTCTATAAGAAGTCCAAAGAAGTTGAACGATATTAATGACGTGGCATATCAACCTTCGTGAGTTATTTAATACCAAAGCCATCCTTGTAGAAGAATTGTAAGTAAAGTTGATGATCACAGTCGAGGGCGACCCGAAGACACCTTTTTTAATAGCAACTTCAACGAGGTGTAGGGGAGGGTGCTACTCCTTTCCATGGATTGCTCCACTTTATTCTTGATACGTACCATATAATGCCGAGCGGGGAGGTATCAAGTACCATTTTTTAGTCTTTGGTATGATTCGACCTGGGATTGAACCTGGGCCTTTGGTGAACACTCTAATCACTCCCGAGGGTATTAATGTCAAACTAAGGGACCAAATATGCATTGGTGTAACATTACGGTATCATGTATAAAACGTTGTAACAAGACGGACTCAGCTGTTATCTTGATACGAAAGTCTATTTGCCGTCTACAACATTCACCAGCTGTCATGAAACTAGAGAGATAGAGTAACAGATACGCGTCACTCATTTAGAAAGGCAGATATTTTTTATTCGTGGCAGACGAGGCGAAAAACCCCAAAGGGGCTGCTTGTCTCAACTTTCGACAGGACTGGAACTGAAACTGCTCGTCGCCAACTCACCGATTGACTCTGTGTCTTTATCTCTTTATATATATATATTCTGCTAATTATTCTGTTAATCAATCCGACAATAACACGTATCATTAAGACTTTCTAGACACGTCATCCTAATCTCAGCTGACACCGCATCTAAAATGCTTATAGTTAATATCCTGTCCACAGCCGAGTTCAGAACAAACCTGTCAACCTATTTTGACATTTGGCGTGACATATGCTTTTGACTAGAAGTCAAACACGAAGTTTTTACCTAGCTTACAGTTTACCACTAAAATGAAACGATTAACTAAAATAATTAATTACAGTCCTTGATTACAATACCGGTCCATTGGCCTAGCGGTTAGAGTGCTCGCCGAAAGCCCGGGAGACCGGGGTTCAATCTCTGGTCGAGTCATAACAAAGACTCAAAAAATAGTACTTGATGCCTCCTTGCTTAACACTCAGCATTATAAGATAAGGCCAAGGGTAAAGTGGAGCAATCCAGGGAAAGGAGTAGCGTTCTTCTCTACACCTCGGTGTAGTAGCTATTGAAAATGGAACCTTCGGGTCCCCCGCGACTACGGTCGCCAACTTTCGAATCCTTAAATATATTACATTAGTCAAAAAGTGAACGTAATCGCACGACTGGAGTTCGGACTCACTTACTACGATGTCACAGTCCAGTACGTTAGCCACTGCACCACAGAAACTCCCCAGAATAATATTTGTAAAAACGGTTAAAACGCCAAATGTTTAAAAGGAGAAAAAAATTGAGATTTTTAAAAGATTAACGATAAAACAATGTATCTAATTTCAATAATCAAAATACGAACTATTAAATAAACAAGTATAGATCTTTATTTCTTTTAAATTCTAAAATCTAAATGAACACGTGTGTACAACAGAGAACTATTATAAAAGTGATGACGTCCAGACTTACAAACATCTTTACCCTATTTACCAACACCTCCGGTCGGGCAGGATATGACACAAAGTCAATTTTTAAGCGGAGTTTAACAGGTTTGAATTCAGAGTTTTCCTTCTCCTAGACTAGTTGCCTCACCAAGGCTGAAGAACTCAGTCTGTCCTACTATTTACCCATAGCTGGAGGGAGAATAATTGGATTCATACCTTTCCAAAGGGTATTAGTGCAATGTGAAATGCAATCAGCCTCGTCCAGGGTTTGAACTCGTGTCGCCGTGTCCACTTCCTGCGACGATAACCATTACACCACGGGCACCTCCATATTTGAGCAAGATAGGCATCAGGACAGTTCCTCACCCTCCCTTTGACACATCGTCAAACTTTAAGCGGAGTAGAACTCGTTTAAAATCAGTTTTTTTCCTTCTATTGGAGTGGTTGCCATACCAAGATTAAAGAACCAAGTATATCTTACTGTTTACTCATAGCTGACAGATGGATTCATGTATTTCTCGAGAGTATTTGCACGAAGTGAAATGCAAACTCTACCGTCCAGGGTTTGAACTCAGTTTATTTACTACATCGATAACCGTTTGTTTACTACATCGATAACCGTTTGTGCAGAGATATGCAAAATTACTGGACCCAGTACACACATGAAACTCTAGTCCCCTTCGAAATAATCTCCTCTGGCTGAAATACACTTGTTGTACTGCTCCAAAAACTTATGGAAGGCCCCATGGAAGTCCTCTTGTGTAAGCGTGTCAATGACTTTCGTCACAGCCTCTTTCATCTCCTCAATTGTCTCATAACGAGAGCCTCTGAGCTTAGGGAATAAGCAAAAGTCACAGGGAGCAAGGTCTGGACAATAGGGAGGGTGAGGAACTGTCTTGATGCCCATCCTGGTCTCATCATCCCTCACAGACTCCCTGGCTTCCTTGAATCTCTTTTGCCACTCAAAAACCGATGCTCGATTCATGCAAGATGGTCGAAAAGC
>OY757908.1:77646122-77703402 GCA_963585895.1 Sepioteuthis lessoniana
TTTTTATAAAATGGGATGAAATAAGAGCGAATATATACGTATATATATATATATATATATATATATATATATATATATATATAAATATATATATATATATATATATATTATCATTCACAGACAGACTGTTTCGTTCTATCAGAACTCTTCAGTGTGGCTAGACATGTTGCACGCTCGAAGCCGGGATCGAAACCCATCATATATATATATATATATATATATATATATATATATATGTATATATATATATATGCATGTATATGTATATATACACGAACATATATATACATACATATATATATATATATATATATATATATGCATCACATGGTTATTCCATTTTGATTCATATCATTTTTTATAAATTAGACTGAATATATATATATATATATATATGTATACACACACACACACACACACACACACACACACACACACATGCACACACACACACACACATATATATATATATATACATATATTTCCTCAAAAACGTGCACATGTGGGTAAAAATATATTTTTAATGTACCCTTTGCATGCTAATGTATATGTATTTATCAAATTTTATGAAGTTTTACAAGACATATTTCACGATTATATGGTGCCAGATTTTTTGTCCAATGTAATATTTGTATCTAAGTATTGTGTATATCGATGATTTAAGAGAATATTTTTGTTTAAGTTTTTAAATATATTTTAAAACAAAAGAAAAAAAAAGAAAAAAAGAAGAAATCCTCGAAATTTGGGAATTATCCGATTCTAAGGAAAATTTTAGGGTTCATTTATTAATATATTAATTTTGCAATTCATTAGTTATTTTATCGAAAAATGTGCAAATTTTTTCAGGTCACTTAATTTACTCTATCCACCCATGTGTGTGACGCTATTTAATCAGTAGGGACATATGATATGGCATATACTTTCTGTATATAGTAAAAAGAGAAACGTCTATCATTATTATGCACATCAAAGGAAATAAAGAAAAAATTGAATCGAGAACTGTTGGAAGAAAATAATATCCTAAAAGTGAATATCAAATTACGAAAATGTTTTGGGAGCTTTCAATATTATGATGTAATAGAAAATATCACTTGGTTTAAGACAGAGAAATAATTCTGTATCGATGTTTATTTTGCATAAAAAGAAGACCAGAAGATTGCATTAGATTTTGACTTATTTTTCACCAATCACAGGCCTAATCTAAATATGTTATTGAATAAAGAATATTTTTACAAATCGAAAAATATAAATTTTAAAGGAAGAAGCTTTTCTTTGTAAATATTTTGATCTATTTTTCGAGATATAAAAATGTTTGACGAAAAAAGTATGGAAATCTGCAGTAACAATTGTTAAGCAATTTCAACTTTGGGTTAATTATTTAAGTAAAAATTAAAGGAAAAAAAATTTAAAAAGAAGAAAAATTTGTTACAAAACTAGTGAATTTATAAAAGTCAAAAATTACGGTTTCCAGGTTAAGGAAAGATTTGTGGATTATCATTAGCTAAACCGGGCCATTGGTGTAATGAGTAGAGTGTTCGCCAATGGTCCGGGGGACCGGGTTTCAATCCCAGGTCGAGTCATACCAAAGACTCAAAGAATACTTGATGCCACCTTGCTTAACATTCAGCATTATAAGGTACAGATCAAGGTAAAGAAGAGCAATCCAGAGAAAGGAGTGGTGCTCTCTCCCACACCTCGTAGTAGCTATAGAAAAAGTAGCCTTCGGGTCACCCTCGACTTTACTTAATTTGGTAAAACACTGAATATTAAAAGTATCATTATTTTGATAATAAATTAGAAATAATAATTTCATTGAGTCTTCTTAATTGTATATTCAAAAACCATATGAACGTACTTATTTTTCTATTTTAAGATTAAATGAAAAAAATAAAACAAAACAAAACTAAAAACAAAAAACAAAAACAAAACAAAGCAAAAACCAAAAAACAAAACAAAAACCAAAAAACAAAACAAAAACTATTGCTGTAACGATTTTATATACTTAAAAATGTTGATATTTTTTGTTAGATGACTTTCCGTTATAATGATTTTTAGCGGGAAGCTGAAGCGCAAATTCAGAGCAATGCAATAAGGTGACGCAGAAAATGTTTTGTCATGAATTTTGGGGTTAGAATACAATTAGTCATCAATTTATAATATTTTTATATAAATGGGTTTATGAATGTTTATATCTAATTTCATTCAAAAACTTTAAAAAAGTATTTTAAAATTTCAATAGCATTTTCGTAGTTTACGTAACCTCGAGTCATCAATTATTAAATCTTTAATTGAAAATAAAAATTAGATATTCAATGTTATTTTGCTTTTAATACTGACAATTAATGTCACTATTTTTCAAATAAAACAAAAATCTAACCTTAAATAATAATTTTAATTATTTTTTATTTGTTTTCACTGAAAAAAAAAAAACAACAAAATTTTGTTAGAACATATATATATATATATATATATGGGGGTGCGTATGTGTGTGTGTGAAATACAAATGACCCATAATGAAACAGAATAATTCTCTTTCTTTCTCTTTCTTGGTCTGACTCACATTCTCACTTTCTCTATATAAATATAAATGTTTCAGTTAACAAGTCAAATTACATATACAAAGGATACACACACACACACACACACACACACACACACACACACACACACACACACACACACACACACAAACGCACACACTCACACACACACATGCACACACACACACAGACGCACACATACACACACACACTGAGAGAGAGGGAGTCCCAGTAACACAAACATGCACGTATATTTGTGATGTATAAAGGATCCAAAATGTAAGAATCTCTCTCTCTCTGACTCACTTACTCTCTCTCTCTCTCTGACTCACTTACTCTCTCTCTCTCCCTCTCTCTCACCCCCCATATATATATATATATATATATATCTGAGCATGCATACGGGGTATCTTTTGGGCGTATATGTCTTATGTATGAAGATATTTTGCATTGATACTCCTTGTTAAAAACAAATTGTAATGTCGTTGTAGTTATGTTACTTCAACTTAAATCACACACACACACACACACGCGCGAGCGCGCGCACACACACACACACACACACACACACACATATATATATATATATATATATATATATATATATGTCTCTGCATATGTGTGTGTGTGGGGTAGTGCGCGTCTGTATGCGCATCTGTGTAAATGTACTGCTCCCATATAAATACAAATAAAATCTTTCTTTTTGGATGCGTGTCTTTGATTGTCTTGCTATCTATCAATCTCACTCTCTCTCTATCTCTCTCTCTCTCTCTCTATATATATATATATATATGTTTATAAATAGGTACAGAGATAGCTATATATACATTCATACACAAGCATACACATACGTATATATAATAATATATATATATATATATATACACATTTTTTTTATTTATAAGGAAGCTATATATATATATATATATATATATATATATATATATATACATATATATATGAAAACATACTGGGATGAAAAACCACAAAATCTTCAGATGATGATTTGTAGAAATATTTGCAAACACTAACCGTTTGGATTTTTTAGACTTTCATCAGAGCGTGTAGGTTCCCGAACGCTCTCAACGGAAATAGAATGTTTTAAAATTTTCTCATCTTTTTCGTTTCATCTAACTTACACGTCCTGATGAAGGTCTAAAAACCGAATCGTTTCACGTTGGAAAATGTTTCTACGAGTAGATAATTCTCTGAAGACCTTGTATTTTTTCATCTTATAAGTTTCTTACTTTTCAGTTCTCTCTCTCTCTCTCTATATATATATATATATATATATATAGCATGTATATATGTGTTATATATCTATATTTTCAAATTGATAACCTCTCTGTTGAATTAAAATACTGGCAAAGTCGTTGACTTTAATTTAACGGCTTCAATCATATATATATATATATATATATATATATATATATATATATATATGTGTGTGTGTATATATATATATATATATATATATTGGTTCTGAAAAGTTATAAAATCTCTTATTATGAAGTTGACTTATTTTAATAAGTCGACTTTATCGTTTATATATCTTTAGAAAGATAGAGAGATAAGCAGATAGTCGAATTAAACAAAGAGAAAGAACATAGCTAACATTGATAAAGACGGAGAGATATTTGGAATGTATTTAATATTAAAATGGTATGAATATTAATATCCCCTAATCACAATCACACACACGCACACACATACGAGGATCATTAAATAAGTTTCGTTTCCAGACATTTTTTCGTATGGGCCCTTTTATTGATAGTATACACATGAAACTCTAGTCCCCTTCGAAGTAATCTCCTCCGGCTGCAATGCACTTTTTGTACCGTTCCAACAACTTCTGGAAGGCCCCATCGAAGTCCTCTTGTGTGAGTGTGTCAATGACCTTCGCCACAGCCTCTTTCATCTCCTCAATTGTCTCATAACGACAGCCTCTGAGCTTAGGGAATTAGCAAAAGTCACAGGGAGCAAGGTCTCGACTATAGGGAGGGGGAGAAACTGTCTTGGTCAAATAGTCTGAAAAGGAAAACATTTTGAATATTCTCTCATAGAAATACATACAGACAAAAGACACACAGATAGCGTAGGGACATATATCCACAGACAGACCATTTCGTTGTGTGGCTAGACTCGTAGGGCGGTTCAAACTGGGATCGAAACACGACCAACTTTATTGAGACTTAGTATCATACTTCTCAGCTATTTCGGTGACATGCTTCAGTTTGGGAATTATAAGGCATTATGTAGTAGCTTTCGTTTGTTTACATTTTGCCTTACCGGATACCTGAGTGCTCAATTCATTAGAAGGGCTTTGCATTACGCGAGTGGCAAAAGGGGAAATGAATACGTCAATATGAAAATGTACAAATATGAAAAAACACAAGGTCTTCAGAGGATTTCATTTATACTTCGAATTATTGCCAACGAAAAACGTTTCGGTTTTTAAATGTGAAAATAATAAATCTTCACTCGGGTGTATGGATGTTTAAATGAGAAGGTTTAATGATTTCACGTTTAAAAACCGAAACGCTGGCAAAAATTGTAAACTATCAACATCCTTTGAAGACCTTGTGTTTCTTTAATTCCTACATCTTCATCTATCTATCTATCTATCTATGGCACTCTCCAGTAGATCTAGACGTATGAGAACTTAAAAGTTCAGTTAAAGATGAGAACCTTTGGATTACCTCTACAGATGATTTCTTTATAGTAATGGAATACAGTGTAGAACCAGCTACACTTTTTTTTAGGATGAGGGAATCCTTGTAGCGTAGTGGTTAAACTGCTGGGTTGCGACATCTTAGTAAGCGAGTTCGAACTCCAGTCGTGCCATTACGTTCACTTCCGAATAAATATCTTATAGAGATGTATGAACTTCCGTATCACCCATCTATAGGTTAAATAGTACCTCTACTGTTCTTCTACAAGTATAGCTTTGGCATTAAATAACCCACGAAAGTTGATATGCTATTCAACAAAGAAACCAAACCAAGGAAACACTTTTTGAATATGCTGACAGCAGAAGAACGGTGTAACAATGTGGGCCAGATTATTACGAACAAATTCAGAAATTTTATTTCTCTTAGACCGGTTGCCTGACCAAAGCTAAAGAGCACAGTCTGGTCTCTCTTCCTCCAATGTTTTTCTTTGTTTCATTCTTGAAGTAACAGGAAGCATTACTGGACGAAAGGTATATGGATTACAATGTTATACTCACAATATATATATATATATATAGAGAGAGAGAGAGAGCAGAGAAAACTTCTAGAGGTTATGGTCAAGGTGTCATTGCTTATTGATAAGTCCTAAACTGGTTTTCAAAGTTTTGTTCGGGTGATAGGTCATTGAGAGATGAACCAAGACCAGTACACTCATCAGACCCTAATAAAGATACTTTAAGAGAATTGGTAAAGTACAATCAATGCAAAAGTACTCGAGAATTAGCACTTCCAAATCACAATCTGCTGTCACTTGAAAAAGAATTGAAAAAGTGAGCGAGCTGAGAGTTTGGGTTCCTGATACTCTTATTGAGAGAAATAAAGAAAATCGCATATCCATTACAACAAGTTTTTTTTATGCGGAGAAGTGACTCATTTCTAATGAATATTACAATAGATGACGAAAAATAGCTATTTTATGACAATGCTCAACGCATAAGGTGGAGAATTAATCTCTTCAGCCTGTTCCAAAAGCGAAGCTTCATGGAAGAAAAGCTATGCCGTGTGATTGGTGGAACCGCCACAGTATAATTCATTTTGAGTTTTTATCAGACACCCAATGCAGACTTATACTCTCAACAGAAGTAACATGTGTTGAACAACTATTTAAAAAACGTCCTGCGCTCGTCAATTACAGAATATTTGTGTATCTTTATGATAACGCGAAGTCACATTCAGAAAGAATCACGTAGGAAAAAAAATGGATTTAGACTGGTTTGTTCAACCCCATCCACCGTATTTACAAGATCTTGCAGCAAGTGATTTCCATCTTTTTCCTTATTTACAAAATGCTCTGAATGACAAACAATTATCTCAAGTAGATAATTTGTGGAAAACTTCTTGAGCCCGAAACCAGTTAAATCTTTCTTGAGAGGAACCAACAAGCTACCCGACTCCTCCTTACTATTACACGCAAACCCACCCATCCATACAAACACACACACACACACACATACACACGGACTCCCTTTCACCGTCCGTCCCTGTCGTCTAACGCTCGTGGCAGGTCTTTTCGACGTCATCCAGTATCTGCTCCGAGCTAATGAGTGTAAGTTTTTGCTTTTCGGCCCGTACTGGTGTATGCACAGAAGAATTTCGCTTATGGGTTCGTCCATACTTCTCCAGTAGTGCCCAGCATGTTATGTTCCTCTTGAATGGTTTGTGAGATAGAAGGTAAGTGGCCAGATAGCTACTATTTTGTGGGGTGCTGCTTCTAGGATATTTTGTTCAGAACAGCATGTAGCATCCTTGTGTTGTTCCCATCTAGGTTTTTCTCCACGCGTTTCGTTAAAGTCCAGATAGTGCAACCATACAATAGTACTGACACAGCTACAGCTTGAAAGAATTCTCGCTTTATTTTATTGGGTGGATTAGATTTCAAGTGAGTCCATAATGCCATCATGAGTCTATAATGCCTTTCCAATGGGTATGTTGAGGTTACTTTCAGTCGATGAGACATTGATATTGGAAATAGTCTAATATTTATACTTATCTAAGAAAAGTTTTCCCAAAATAATTTTTATACTTCAATTGTTTCAGCCTATTTAAAAAAAAATGAACTTTAAAGAAAAGTTTGAACTTATGTGTACTCTAAAATTAACATAATTTATTATAATTTTCCCCTGCCTGGTCGGCTGGGGCTGTAGAATACGCCGACTGCATCTCTGCAGAGGGTCACCCCCACCAACTAGTATCCTGGATATGACACTAAACTGCAATTGATGGAGAGACTCCAACCCTAGAGCTTTGGGAAATGTGCTGTACCCCTTCATTAGCATTACTCACAGGTCCACTCTAACCCGGAATGGTAGTAGCCGTTAGGGTCTTATCTATGGGTGAAATAAAATTCATCATCATCATCATCATGTCGTGCTGGTAGCACGGATATCCCTGACCCTCTCTCGCCACTCCTCCCTTTCGTTCATCGCCCTAGGCAGGTCTTCAGGACAACATCCCGTATCCTCACATAGCTGCTGAATGTATGTTCGTGCTGGCCGTCCTGCTTTTGCACGGCCATGTGTGGGGGTCCATAAGAGTACATCACTTATGAGTTCGTCCCTGCTTCTCCAGCAATGTCCTGCATGTCTGGTTCGTCTAACTTGAATAGTTTTCGTGATAGGAGGCAGATGGCCGTACAGTTGGTGTCTTGTGGGGTGTTGCCGCCAGGACTTGTTCAAGATTGCTCGCAGCATTCTTGTGTAATTGCCGTCTAGCGTCTTTTCCAGCCGTTTTGTTAGAGTCCATGTAGTGCATCCATATAGCAGTATCGATGCGACCGCTGCCTGGAAGAAACTGCGTTTCATTTTATCGGTTAGGTCTGATTTCCATATAATCGATAGCCTATTGATAGCTGTCCATGCTTTTGTTAACCTCGTGTCGATGTCCTTTTCGGTTGATTCGACGCTGCTTCCTAGGTAAGTGAATTTGTCTATTAGTTTAAGAGGGGTTCCGTCTAGATTTGAGATGTCCCCCTTTTAATTATAGCACATATATTCCGTTTTGTGTGCATTGACATAGAGGCCTATCCCTGCGGCTGCTCGTTCCAAACTATGAAGTAGTGTTTCCGCTTGTTCGGGTGTATTTGCCAAGTTGGACTCATCTGTGTCCAAATAAATGAACAAAAAAAAACAGAATTTTATTGCATATCGTTCTTCTAAAGTGTCAGATTGCATTTTTGAAATTCACCAGCTGTGACAATCAGGCTTTAGTAGGGTGTATTCCAATTGCTTTCGTTAACCTCGTGTCGATGTCCTTTTCGGTTGATTCGACGCTGCTTCCTAGGTAAGTGAATTTGTCTCCTAGTTTAAGAGGGGTTCCGTCTAGAGTGGAGATGTCCCCCGTGCTGAGTAATTTACTTAAGATTATTATAATTAGTTCACTGAAACCATGCGGCTTATTACAGATTATCTATATTTTATTGGAATACTTGATGAATGGATTTACGAAGATTAAATAGCAATACTTGAAACTATCTAACTGGGTGAAAACAAATGATTGATATAAAAAAGATTTATTAGAGTCAGATTGGAATACTTGTAACAATTTAGCCGTGTGCTAACTAATGATTAATATTTAACAGAATTATTAATGCTAGATAGTTATACTTGAAACCATTTAACTGAATGCAAACAAATGATTGATATCAAATATAAATATTTATACATGAAACCATTTAACTGCGTGAAAACAAAGGATTAATATTAAAGAGGATTAGATAAAAATACTTAAAACCATTGAACTGTATGCAAACTAATGAGTTCTAACAATTCGTTTAAAAATAATGTTACCTGCTTGCAAATTGAACACACACACACACACACACACACACACACGTTTGTGTGTTAAAATCATAGATTATGGTGAATCAGGCAAGATGATAAAAATAAGTGGAAAGATGGATAAATCAGACACATACAAGGGCTTTAGTAGCGATATTTCAATTTTATTTAAAGAATTTCTTCAGTCGAGCACTTTATACAACGTTTTTAAACTATTATTATTTTTATCTTTTATATATATATATATATATATATATATATATATATATATATATATATATATATATATAGGTTGAAATGATAGATCTTGGTGAACCTGACAATATGATAGAAATATGTGGAAAATTGGATAAATCAAACACTTAAATCAAACACTTAAAACAGGTTTAGAAGGTGCGATATATCGTTCTTTGATTTTATTTTAAGAACTTTCATCGCGCCTTCTAAACCTGTTTTGAATGTTTGATTAATTCAATTTTCCTCATATTTCTATTATGTATGTATAAAAACTAATAAATAAAAACTAAAAAAAATTATTCTCACATTCCTTATATATATATATATATATGATTATGATTAACATAATGATTATAATTTAAGGCAAAAAACGTTTGGGAACAGAAAATTTTTACAATGTTCAATGCATAGAAATGCAAAGTAATGTCACCGGGGCCAAATCAAAAAGTAATTATTTGCTTTCATGGCAACATTTAGTTATCAACTCTGATCTTTTATTTAGCAATTTTGTAATTTGGAGCAACGTGACCAAGTATGCCTACTGCATAATTGTTACGTGTCTTTTAAAAAAAAAGTTCATATTTGCTAAGTTGAATCAAGCAAATTCAGAGGGATTGAATTGTTCACCAAAGGATCTACAACGTAAAATTCTGACGCGTGGGTTTTTATCCTGTTTTATTATTACCTTACTTTACAATATATATATATATATATATAATTCTTTTCTACTCTTGGAATGTTTTAAATTTCTTTTATGATTGTATAGTACCATATATGAAATATAATCTTATGCTATCATAAAAAGAATGTAATTCAAAAAGTAGAAAAATATTTCAAAAAATTGCTGCTCTACAAAAAATGCAATGAAAAACGAACCTAACAATCTGTTTTGATTGGATGAAGTGAAAATATCACACTATATCAAAAGTGTAATTTTAAAGGTGTTTCGGACAATGGAAGACTCTTTGGAATAAGCGTGTTAAATGTTGAATGCCAAGGGGTATATTTTGAAGAAAATTACGCTTTCATTGTTCATTTGTCTCTTAGAGTTTCAGTTTCTATAGTTTTTTTTATTTTACATACACCTTATCTATCTATATATATATATTTCAGAGCCATCATGAAAATAATACAATACCTTCCAAAAATTGTTTTAAAAGAAACTGGTGTTCTACAATCGATGCAATGAAAAATTAACTCCACAATATGAGTACTGATTGAATGAAGTGAAGATTGATAAGAATTTTAAAAGCAATAAATACAAAATATTGTGAAATCATGTAATTGTATTCATCTTATATATATATATATATATATATATATATATATATATATATATATATATATATATATATATATTATAACAGTGTTGGTTGTCACTAAATCACTTTGCGGGTATGTGTAGAACCAAGTGCAGCATAATATGGAGAGTGCTCAATATCTAGGATAGAGCTATTATATAATAATAATAAATAAATATGTATTAGATATATGTATTTAACTGAATGCAAACAAATGATTGATATCAAATATAAATATTTATACATGAAACCATTTAACTGCGTGAAAACAAAGGATTAATATTAAAGAGGATTAGATAAAAATACTTAAAACCATTGAACTGTATGCAAACTAATGAGTTCTAACAATTCATTTAAAAATAATGTTACCTGCTTGCAAATTGAGCACACACACACACACACACACACACACACACACACACACACACACACACACACACACACACACGTTTGTGTGTTAAAATCGTAGATTATGGTGAATTCCTGGAATTTAGACTGCGACTCTAGGTTTCATGGAGTTTTTTGCAAAACAACAATCATCAGGCAGTTAAGTTATTTTCTTAACTGCCTGATGATTGTTGTTTTGCAGACATCTATTTGGATTTCTCTGTTTTTTCTACTTTCTTCATATATATATATATATATATATATATATATATATATATATATATATATATATACTAGCAGAAGAGTGTGGAATTGCATTGTTCGGGTGTATGAATACCTAAAATGAATACAATCATATTTTCACGGTATTTTGTCTTTATTGCTTTTTAAAAATATTGACAATCTTCACTTCTTTCAATCAGAATTTTTCCAAAAATACATATTTTTCATTACATGTACGTTCTGGTGTGTTTTTCTCATCTTTTTTCAAATCATCCACATATTCCGATGTCTATTCTCATACTTGACGTTATGCAATATTCGTTTTTTTTTCTGTAGAAGCTTAAATCGACAAATTTTGATGCTTCCAACTCTAGAAAAAGAAATTCAGAATTGTCAACCGAGAGTCTCACCCCCATCCCCCCCAAAAAACCCCAATGGAATGCTGAATTAAACCCATTTGTCCTTTGTTTTCGCATTTTTTTTCAGAAAATGGAGGGGTTGTTTATACACATAGACTAAAGTAATGACGTCTAAACGTCAACACTACTCTTAAGGCAGAATGGGTTCTTTTGTCTTTTTTAGACAACCAGTCTTGGAGAAGGAAAACTCTGATTTCAAGCCCGCTTTACTCTGCTTAAAAAATCACCTTGTGTCACATCTTACCCTTGGTGGAGGGGGTTGGGTATATTCCTACTGCTGTTTGCTGTCTATACAAAGTCTGTGTTGATTTGAATGTATTTAGTTAAAGCAAGTCAGGGTTAATTTGAAAAAAAAAAAATAATAAAAAAGCAAAACCAATGTAATTAGTTTTTATACTTTTTAATCAGTTTCTTTCTGCAAAACACTAAATTGTACAAGTGCAGCACTTTCTATACTAGCTTGACCGAGATTTGTACTACTTTTTCTTGTTACCTAAACAGGACATCCATCATAAGGGTAATATCTTAGGAACCGGAGGACATTATAAGAAATACAACAGCGCTGCTACACACCCTATTCAAGGTAAAGTTTAAAAGGTTCTTTGATTAATAGAAAAATCGATGGAATGAAAAGAGAGTATTTTGTCGATAATAATATTTCAGTCAATGTTTATTTCGATCTTGGTAAATTCAGCTTCAGTCCTTTTTTTTTTGGCAGCAACTTGGATGCATATAATATATAACATATTCAATACAACAATATTAAAACTCAGTCAGCTGAGTTTGTAGAATACACTGACTGCATCTCTGAAGATGGCTAAGATCCCCCCACCAAACAAGTGTCCTAGATATTACACTAAATCCACTGATGGTGAGGCTCCGGTTCTGAGGGTTTGGGAAAAGTGGAGTACTCTTTCATTGCCATTGCTCCCAGGTCGACTCTGACCTGAAGTGGTGGCACCTGGTAGGCTCAAATATGACTGTTTGACAATTTAAACCGTGCGCAAACAAATGGTTGAGGTTTAATTGAGTTGTTAGGAATATTACTATTTGACCATTTAATTGCATGCAAACAAATGGTTGATGTTTAATTGAATTGTTAATGATGCATTGCAATACTTGAAACCATTTAAGTGTGTACTAAAGAATGAGCCTGTGCTCCTTTAAAAATGTAATCTACAAAATATGTTTACAAATATCTAATATATATGAAGAGGATTTGGCATCAAATAACCTACAAAGGTTGATATGCCAAATGAACCCAACCAACCCAACCAACCGAAACAATATTATATAATATAAACAATAAGCAATAGACATTGCAGCAATATCATATAATACATAGAATACAGCAATATTATAAGATACATAAAATATCATATGATACATAAAACAACTATTCAATTAATAAAATACAACAATATTTTACAGAATGTACAAGACAACACTTACTTGATATATACAAGAATATCTTTAATGTCTACAAGACAACAATATTAAATTATATAAATAATAAAACATACAATAATGCATATAAAAGAGTAACATTATATAATATATGCAATACAACAATAACATACAATCTATACAATACAACAATATTATATAATACGCCTAATGCAACAAAATTATATAATATGAATAATTAAAACAACATTGTATAATATATACAATACCATGATATCATATCATATTGAATACAAAGAAATAATAATAACAATAATAATAATAATAATAATAATAATAATAATAATAATAATAATAATAATAATAATAAAATTGTAAAATATATACAATGCAACAATATTATATTTAATAAAGCTATAGTATATATTATACAGAATACAATATCATATGATATACAAGAAAAAACAATATTACATAACATTAGCAAGATAGTAAAAATTTATATATATATAATACAACAATATATAATATATGAATGCTACATTATTATATGGTATATATAATACATCAATATCATAAAATATATACAATACAGGCACATTACAAAATATCCACAATATTGCATTATCATATAATACACACAATACAACAATATAAAATATACGAATACCATCAGATTATATAGTGTGCATAACAGAATAATATCATATAGCATATACAATAGAGCCTTATACATCATTATCATATACTATATGCAAGACAAGAATCATATTTAAATTGAACGATAAACAATATTGTTTAATACACAGAATACAACACTTTTATATAATAAATAATACCGTAGTGTAATAATACAACAATATTATTTAATACGTAGAATACAACACAGTTATATAATTAATACTTTACCTCAGTATAACAATACAGCAGATTAACGAAACTACGGGAAATAATATTTTCCCTTTTCCAAACTCCATAAGAACCCGATATTTTATTAAGGTTACTATTTTGTAGTGTCATGATCTATATTTTATAAAAGTTAATCTTTTTGTAGTGCCTTAATTTTCTTTATTTTATAAAAGTTCATATTTTTGTAGTGCCTTAATTTTCTTAAATTTATAAAAGTTAATATTTTTGTAGTGGCTTAATTTTCTTTATTTTATAAAAGTTAATATTTTGTAGTGCCTTAATTTTCTTAAATTTATAAAACTTAATATTTTTGTAGTGGCTTAATTTTCTTAAATTTATAAAAGTTAATATTTTTGTAGTGCCTTAATTTTCTTTATTTTATAAAAGTTAATATTTTTGTAGTGGCTTAATTTTCTTTATTTTATAAAAGTTAATATTTTTGTAGTGCCTTAATTTTCTTTATTTTATGAAAGTTAATATTTTTGTAGTGCCTTAATTTTCTTTATTTTATGAAAGTTAATATTTTTGTAGTGGCTTAATTTTCTTTATTTTATAAAAGTTAATATTTTTGTAGTGCCTTAATTTTCTTTATTTTATGTAAGTTAATATTTTTGTAGTGGCTTAATTTTCTTTATTTTATAAAAGTTAATATTTTTATAGTGCCTTAATTTTCTTTATTTTATGAAAGTTAATATTTTTGTAGTGCCTTAATTTTCTTAAATTTATAAAAGCTAATATTTTTGTAGTGCCTTAATTTTCTTAAATTTATAAAAGTTAATATTTTTGTAATGCCTTACGTTTCTTTATTTTATAAAAGTTAATCTTTTTGTAGTGCCTTTAATTTTCTTAAATTTATAAAAGTTAATATTTTTGTAATGCCCTTACGTTTCTTTATTTTATAAAAGTTAATCTTTTTGTAGTGCCTTAATTTTCTTATATTTATAAAACTTAATATTTTTGTAGTGCCTTAATTTTCTTTATTTTATAAAAGTTAATATTTTTGTAGTGCCTTAATTTTCTTAAATTTATAAAAGTCAATATTTTTGTAGTGCCTTAATTTCTTTATTTTATAAAAGGTAATATTTTTGTAGTGCCTTAATTTTCTTTATTTTATGAAAGTTAATATTTTTGTAGTGGCTTAATTTTCTTTATTTTATAAAAGTTAATATTTTAGTAGTTGCCTTAATTTTCTTAAATTTATAAAAGTTAATATTTTTGTAGTGCCCCTCATTTTCTTTATTTTATAAAAGTTAATATTTTTGTAGTGCCCCCTTAATTTCTTTATTTTATAAAAGTTCATATTTTTGTAGTGCCTTAATTTTCTTTATTTTATAAAAGTTAATCTTTTTGTAGTGCCTTAATTTTCTTTATTTTATAAAAGTTAATATTTTTGTAGTGCCTTAATTTTCTTAAATTTATAAAAGCTAATATTTTTGTAATGCCTTAATTTTCTTTATTTTATAAAAGTTAATATTTTTGTAGTGCCTTAATTTTCTTAAATTTATAAAAGTCAATATTTTTGTAATGCCTTAATTTTCTTTATTTTATAAAAGTTAATATTTTTGTAGTGCCTTAATTTTCTTAAATTTATAAAAGTCAATATTTTTGTAGTGCCTTAATTTTCTTTATTTTATAAAAGTTAATATTTTTGTAGTGCCTTAATTTTCTTTATTTTATAAAAGTTAATATTTTTGTAGTGCCTTAATTTTCTTCATTTTATAAAAGTTATTCTTTTTATAGTGCCTTAATTTTCTTTATTTTATAAAAGTTATTGTTTTTATAGTGCTTTATTTTTCTTTATTTTATAAAAGTATATCTTTTTGTAGTGCCTTAATTTTCCTTTTTTCAAATTTAAAATATATCAAAGTAATTTTTAGAAACTCAACTATTTATTAATAATTTGATATTTTTAACCGTCACATCATTCTTCAATATTATATAGCATATCCATGATACTTGGTATTGAATATACTGTCTTTGTCGAGAATATATTGCACAGCATACGTCGGCTGTAATGTTGACTGTATATATATATATATATATATACAAGTTCTTTCAAACTGTGTCATTGATACTGTATGGACACACCACCTGAACGCTAACGAAACGTATGGAGGAAAAGCGTGATGGGGAACTACACAAGAATGCCAAGAGATGTTATGAAACAAAACCTGGAAGTAACTCTCCACAAAACAAAATTTGTATGGTGACTTATTTTTCATCTCAAAAACCATTCAAGTAAAACGAACACGACATGCTGGGCATTGCAGGAAAAGGTATGCACGAACTCATAAGCAACGTTCTCTTGAGGACTCCTTCACTATGACACACCAGTGTTGGCTGACTAGCAAAGACTTACATACACCAGTTCTGTATGTACACCGGCTGCATTCAAGAAGAACTGCCAGGAAAACTATCAGCACTTTTAGATTATATATATATATATATATATATATATTATATATATATATATATATATATATATATATATATATATATGACTAATTCAATACAATATGATAAATAATTTGTGCAATGCTTCTAGCAAATTACAAGATATATATATATATATATATATATATATATATATATATATATATATCTTGTAATTTGCTAGAAGCAAATATTATATATATATATATATATATATATATATATATATATATATATATATATATATAATGCAATTAGATGGAAACTCACACCTGGTTTGAGTTTTCTTCTAATTTCTTTATATACGCTCTGTATGTGAGTTTTGTTATATAAATCTGGATAGAGAACTTTTAACATTTGCAATGCATCGAGCACTCCCATAGATTTATATGAAATTCCTCATATATTCTATATGCGAATTATCCACAGCCACTGTCTTCCGACACTAACTATATATATATATATATATATAAAAGATAGGATAACGTAGAGACAGAGTCAATGGTACTTGGCAATTGTCGGTTACTCCTCTATGTGTTCATCAGGCCAATTATTGATTCTATATCTACGCTATCCTAACTTATATATGGTCGCTCCGTTAATGATATTGGCCATTCTTTGTTTATCAATATTGCAAACTACATTATCGATAATAATACACTTTATATTATATATATATATATATATATATTATATATATATTATATATATATATATATAGATATATATATAATATATATATATATATATATTGTCTTCCACAGACTGACTGGCCAGACACGCAAGACGCTTCAAGTTGGGATCGAAACACGTCCCACTTTACCTTAGACTTATTAGCTTACCGCTCAGCCATCAGAAACCTACGCCAGCTCGAGAAATAAAATGCATTATGTATTGGCTTTCGTTTGTTTACATCTTTCGTTTTTGCGTTAATGGATACAACATAGTAATATATCACGTGTATTAATATCGATAATATAGTTCAGCATATTTATAAATAAAGATCGCCCAGTATCCTAGATGGAGAGTCCATGGAGAGTTATATATATATATATATATATATAACTCTGCACTTGGGATTGTAATTACGTAAATTTTCGATTTGTTATGTTTCTTATTCTTCTCATTATTAATTATGTTTCCAATAGTTTTTGATGAATTCTCAATTTTCTGGATATCAAGGTTGTTAAAAATTTTTTCCATGTAGTTGAATTATTAGGTAAAATATTATATCTGTGTAATAGATTATTATTGGGAAAATCTTTTATACACCGTGGTAAAATAAAAGCTTTTAGAATTCACAAAGAATAAGTTTTCCAAACAATATCCAATAACAATTTTCCCAATAATAATCAATTATATAGATTATATTACCTTGGCCAATCATTCAACTGCACCTATCATCGAAAATATCTAAACAATCTTGGTATTTAGACTATAACAAACTCTTCTAAAACTATTGGCTTTGTTGGTTGGTTGGTTGTTTTGTTTTACGGAGTATCAACCTTTTTGGGTCATTTAACTCCGAAATTAGTTATTTTAATTAAAGTTCAAACAATTCATTTTTGTATAATTACAGATTTTTGTTTACACACAGTTAAATCTGTTCTATTTCAAACAATTCAGTTTAGCATAAGTACGCAGTTTAAATGTCAAAAACAGTTCTATTTCTAACAATTCAGTTTCGCATGAGTGTGCGGTTTCAATTTCAAAAACGGTTCTATTTCAAATAATTCAGTTTAGCATAAGTACATAGTTTAGTTCTATTTGACACATAGATATGACTCTATCGGGTATAACCACTCCGGGCCAGAGTGGACCTGAGAGCGATGGCAATGAAGGGGTACTCCGCATTCTTCAAAACTCCAGCATTACAGGGGAAACTCATCATCAGATAGTTTATTCACATATCTAGGACACTCGTTGGGTAAAAACAATTGGGAGCGTAACTGATTATAATAAGAACAAGAATCAAATCATATCTGAAGTTAGCTTATATACAATCCCATGAACAAGATATGATAAAAACTATATTGGTGAGACTTCAAGATCAACACACACACACACACACACACACACACACACACACACACACACATATATATATATATATATATAGCGTGTATATTTTGGCAGCAAGTTGTTATGTATACCAGTTTGGTTAGAGACCACAGAATGGAACTTTTTTATGATCTTATGCTTATTTTTTTTTTTATCGCTCTTGCTACTTTCTTTGTATCAAGCTCCAATTGATAGAGAAGTTGCTTTAAATTTTGCTCCCAAGCGCTTTCGATCATATCGATTGATTCTCTTCTGGGGAAATTTTTATTGGTATTGTTTTTTTTAATAGTCAGATTGCGATGTTTATTTTGATGGAATGGTTCATCAAATGTAGGTTTGCTTTGGTGGGCATGTTAATAGTTAATAGTGTATTTGTGCCAGTGTTTTAATTCTATTTCATTTATGCTTGGTTGTTTATTTTTGATACTGATGGCTTTGGAGATTCGTAAGCGTTTTTGATGTTATTTTCATATGATTTGGGTGTTGTTGGTGAGGATTTTTCGTATTTCGGAAGATGTGAATGCAACAGTGTTATCATTATGTATTATTTGATTGCATGTAAGACGATCATATGATCGAAAGCGCTTGGGATTAAAACTTTGGGCAACTTCTCTATCGATTGTACTCTGATACAAAGTAACTTGCAAGGAAGTTAGAGTAAAAAAAAACATAAGATCCAAAAAGGAAAGTTCCATGGTCTTTAACAAAAGTTGTTTATATATATATATATATATATATATATATATATAGCTGTAGCAAGGATAATATCGTAGCTTTTAGTGAATATCGTAAATGGAGTAGCGCCCTCCCCTATACCGCTGTGTAGTAGCTATTGAAAAGGGAGCCTTCGGATCACCCTCGACTAAGGTCACCACCTTTACTTACAAACAATTGCAATTTTCACAAGACGGAAATTCGAACGATATAATGTGGGATTAGATATAATTAATTTCCCAAGGCGAGAATATTTGTTGAAACCCAGGTGTAACTGCGAATTGTACAGGCTAGAGCGTATGAATTTTGGATTTCATTTGATGTCAGTTCTGACTAAGAAATTTGTCAAAAATATTTAGATTCGTCAACGCAAATAAATCAAAAGATAGTGAATGATATTTTGACCCAGACTTTAAAAAATGGAGAATTGAATTGTTTCGGCGTGTTATTTATTTAGTTTAATGTGAGGGCGGAGATTGATGCATAAAAAGGAGCCATTTTTGTTCGTTCAAACGAAGTTTCTGTGAAGAAATTAAGAAGAAGGTAAAAGCGTGACAGGCTTTGCGAGCGAAGGAAGGCAGACAAACACACACCTGAAAAAGACCCTGGTGAATTTTACTGACTCATCAGATCAGATTCCAGATCGCTGTTTTGTATTTTGTATAATAGATTACCAACATATATTCGATAGCAGATTCTTTTTATTCGCTTTTATCAAATTTTTTTTTATTTCTAACCAAGACTGGCATTTTTATTTCCTCGACAAAGCTAATTTCATTCAGAGAAGTCGTCACAAGAAAACTTACCATAGCTTATTGACTCGGGAGGAAAAGCATCTTTCTTCGTCGGTAAGAATAGCGATAGAGATGGGTGGTGAGAAATGGTCCTGGAAATCCGTGCAGCCAATGCGACATGATGAGACTGGTCGATCGGCAACTGAAATCGATACCAAATCCGGACAGTTTTAATCATAATACTCTCGCACCCATTCTGTGTGAGTAGGTGTTATAATTCATATATATATATATATATATATATATATATATATATATATATATATAGGAATGTATTACATTCACCATCGAGATGAAAGGAAGCTTCAGTTATTATTTTAGTTTTTTATTAAACATTTACATTAAAAAAAACAAGTCTTCAACTTGCTATAGTTCTCTCATCTGCTATATTTCTTTATGGCAATTTATGACAGATTGACGATAATTTTTGGCACTAAATTGTAAAACATCGATTCAAGCCAAAATGTGACCCTAATAAATACTACTAAACTCTGAGGGGACTCGTTAGTAATGGCAATGAAAGAGTGACTTCACTTGACTCCAAGCTCTTGAACTGGATGCTGGTTAGTGTCATATCCAGGTATTATTCATTAAACCCTTCCGTCTTAGCAGAAGCGACACAAGGTCAATTTTAAAGTAGAACTGAATTGGTTTGGATGTAGACTTTTTATTCTCCTAGATCGGTTGCCATACCACTCTTAAAGAGCCCTACTATTTACTCATAGAAGGAAGGAGAATAATTGGATGCATACCTTTTTTAAGGGTATTTGCGTAATGTGAAATGCAAACAATCTCATCCAGGATTTTAAATTCGGATCATCGTGTCCATTTCCTACCATGATAACATATATTCTACAAGTGCAATGGCAATGAAAGACTGCTCCATATTTCCTTGAATTCCAGAACTGGAACCCTCACCACCGGATACAGTATATTTATTCATCTAGACCCACCGCGCAATTAGGCTGTGATACGAGGTCAGTTTTAAGCGGAGTCTAATAGGTCTGTATCCAGTTTTCTTTCTCCTAGACCGGTTGCCATACTACGGTTAAAGAGCCCACTCAGCTCGCTATTTACCCATTGTTGGAGAGAGAGAATAGCTGGTTTCATACCTATTTCCTCGAGTATTAGTGCTATATGAAATGCAAAAAGCCTCGTCAGGGATTTGAAATTGGGTCACCATGTCCATTCCCTAATTATAACACTACAAACGTATTGTGTAATACTTCCTATAGCACTTTGTAAGGCATGTCTTATCCATTTGCAGAGGATTGCAATAAGTTTATTCAAAGTCCCGATTACGAGTTTTTTTTTTTGGTGAGTGAAAATTCATTTGAGTTTCCTAAACTAATGAAAAATATCAACAAATACAGAATGTACTGATTTTATAACAAAGATGTCAACCTTTGGTCTACTTACACAGGTGGTTTGTTTATAGTGGTGAAGCTTTGAGTAGAACCAGCCACACTTTTTGGATAAAATACTTTCGGAAGAATGGCGCACGAACGTGCCACGGATTCAAGTTTTGATTTCAGAGTTTAACTTACCCAAAGACCAGAACCAACAACTAAAAAGCATTGAATATATATATATATATATATATATATATATATATATATATATATATATATATCAACGTTAAAGAGCCCACTTTGGCCTACTATTTACCCTTAGCTTGAAGGAGAATGGTTGAATTCATATCTTGCCCAAGGGTATTATATATACAGTACCCTTGGGCAGACTGGGCTCTGTAAAATTAACCAGTCTAGAAGAAAAACTTTGAATTAAAACTTATTGAAATCTAATTAAAAATTGACCTTGAGTAATATACTGCTCATGGGGAGGGGTTGGTACATACATGCATACATACATACATACATACATACATAATATATATTGTCATCCACAAGCTGATTGTTTCATTATATCTTAACTCTTCGGTGTGGCTAGACATGTGAGATGCTTCAAATTGGGACCAAAACTCAACTAATTTTACACTAGTCAGATATCTTACTCCTAACATAGTCATCTCAGCGGGAGCGAAGGAATTTTTATTGGTATATATTCACATATACGCCTTAGATAAATACGGATCACACACACACACACACACACACACTATATATATATATATATATATATATATATATATATATATATATATATATATATATAAGCTTGACGGCAACTACACAAGAATGCTGCTAGCAATATTGAACAAGTCCAGGAGGCAGCATCCCTCAAAGCAGCAGCTGTATGGCCACCTACCACACATCACGAAAACTATCAAAATTAGACGAACCAGACATGCGGAACATTGCTGGAGAAGTAGAGACAAACTCATAAGTGATATACTCCTGTGGACCATTTCACATGAACGAGCAAAGGCAGGACGACCAGTTCGAACCTACACACAGAAGCTCTGTGCCGATACGGGATGTAGTTCTGAAGACCTTCCGGAAGCAATGGACGATAGAGAAGTTTGGAGAGAAAGGGTCAGGGATATCTGTGCTGATAGCACGACAGGATAATGATGATGATGACGATGATGATGAGGTATAACAGTATCTCTGTACCAATTAGTCTTTAGTTAGAACTAGTTTTTTGATGTAATGTTAATTTCTGTTTTTTTTCGTTACGCTCAGATATGCTAAATATTTTAAAAAATTCACATTAAATATTGTTGCCCTTTTATATTGCAAATAAATAAATTAAAATATTATTCTATGAGGTGAATGAAGACTCGTTCCAAGCGACCAACCATACATATATATTTACTCAAGGGTTGTTCGAAAAGTTGTTAGCCTCAATCTGTAAGAAGTCATAGCTGAGTATTTTTCTTGTGATAACATACAACCACTTCTTATAAAACTAGAAAAACTAATTCAGATTTTTCTCTAAATTTCTGTGCAGATTTGTCTCATACAAAGGTGAGAGGTATGCAAGAAATCTAAAATCCGAGTGAGACATAAAACTATTTTGAACGACCCTCGTTTTATTTCAGTAAAATACTTATCATCATCATGATGTCGTGCCGCCAGCACGGATATCCCTGATCCTCTTTCGCCACTTCT
This sequence comes from Sepioteuthis lessoniana, assembly GCA_963585895.1. Taxonomy (NCBI): domain Eukaryota; kingdom Metazoa; phylum Mollusca; class Cephalopoda; order Myopsida; family Loliginidae; genus Sepioteuthis; species Sepioteuthis lessoniana. Next base: position 77,669,129 of record OY757908.1, read on the forward strand.
CCCAATCGTTCATCGCCTCTGGCAGGTCTTCAGGGCTACATCCCGTATCCTCACATAGATGCAGTATGTATGTTCGAGCTGGTCGTCCTGCTTTTGCTCGGCGATATGTGGGGGTCCATAAGAGTACATCACTTATGTCCTCCAGGACTTGTTCAATATTGCTCGCAGCATTCTAGTGTAATTGCCATCTAGCTTTTTCTCCAGCCGTTTAGTTAGCGTCCAAGTAGTGCATCTATATAGCAGTATCGACACGACTACTGCTTGGAAGAAACTGCATTTCATTTTATCGGTCAGGTCTGACTTCTATATGATCGATAGTTTATCGATAGCTGTCCATGCCTTCGTTAGCCGCGTGTCGATGTCCTTTTCGGTTGATGCTTCCTAGGTAGGTGAATTTGTCTACCAGTTTCAGAGAGGTTCCGTCTAGTGTGGAAATGTCACCGGTTTGATTAAAGCACATGTATTCAGTTTTGTGTGCATTGACATGGAGGTCAATGCCTCTGTGGCAGCTTGTTCCAAACTATGCAGTAGTGTTTCGGCTTGTGTGGGTGTATTTGCCAGAATCGCTATGTTATCTGCGTTGTCGGTGTCGGTGATTGTTTTTGTGGGGTACCTTCTGCTTCTTTTCTTTGTCAGCTCGAAGCCGTTTTCTTTGATTTTATTAATCGACGTTCTAAGCGCGTTGTCTAGACAGATGATAAAGAGGTATGGGGCTAGCGTGTCCCCTTGTAGTACTCCTGCTACCATGTCGAAGTATTCTGTGTCTCCATTCGGTGAACGTACTTTCACTTTGGTGTTTCTATCGAGAATCGTTATTGCTGCGACGTTCTCTTTTGGTAGGCCGTATGCTAGTAGGATTTGTTCCATCTTCCCTCAAATGGAATCAAAGGCCTTGGTAAAGTCGACAAATAGTAATGTCGCCAGTAGGTTTTTTGCCCGTACGTCATCAAGGATTCTACGGATGGTCAATATTTGTGAGGTTGTGGATCTATTTCTTCGGAAGCCATTTTGGTTTTTCCTAAGAATAAGAATAAATATTTACAAATAAGTATAATGCTAATTTACTATTTAGATAATTATAATAAATAAATAAATAAATACTTGTTTTAAATAAACAAATACCTATATAAATAACTACACCAGGCTGACCTATGTTAGCATTTCTTTGTTGTCCGAGACCGGCGTCGTGGAAGAGTGTCCATTCCGATCCCGACAGGTGGCGCCCCTCGCTCCGTCTGCAACCGCACGTGCGCGCAGAACATCGGTCTTTGAAGACATCTGTGCACTAACGGACGTTAGATACACAGCATATCGTCTTCCTCGTTGTACACTCATGACTTGAAGTAGCAAGTAAAATAAATGAAAAAAAAAAAAAAGAAAGATAAATAAGATTAAATAGATAAATAAAATAAAGCTTCAGTCCGTCAAAAAGCAAAAATGAAAAACAAAAACAAAACAAAATAAAACAACAAAAAAATTGTGTTCTCAGCAAGTGATATGGTGAGAAAAGTAGTTTAAAGAATTTTTTGTACTGTCATTGTATTGATCTCATTCAGTAATGGCGCTAGCTGAAATAACAGTCCTACGATGATGGTCAGGTCGTACACCTTTGTAAAACAATAATTCAGAGTTGTTCGCTATACCTTGCTTTCCTCCTGTTGAATTTCATAATTAGATGCATAGGGATCTGATATCAGAAATTGCTATCATCATCATCATCATCATCATTATTATTATTATTTACTCCTTTAGAGTTTTTCATATCAGCGTTAGCTGATGGTATTTCACTGAAGTTTGAGTGATAGCAATTCTTCTAGTCTCCATGACTCCTCTCAATATTCTGGTCGTTCTCAACCATACTGTAGTTTGGATGGTCTCCACTCGTCCTCCAACTTCCAAGTTCTCCAGTCCCTTTAATAGTCCTTTAGTTACTGTACCGAATGCACCAATCACGATTGGTATAATCGTTGCCTTCATGTTCCATAGTTTTTTTTTAATTCTCTAGCAAGGTCAAGGTACTTATCCTTCTTTTCACTTTCAGTTTTATTCTGTGGTCAGCCGGTACAGCAAAGTTTACAATTTTGTAAGTTCTCTATTTTTTGTTCATTACTATAAGGTCTGGTTTTCTGGCCGAGATTAGGTGATCCGTTTGTATGTCAAAGTCCCAGAGGGGTTTGTGGGTGTCATTCTCCAGGAAAGCTGCTGGGTTGTGCATATCCCATTTATTGCTGTGGTCAAATTTAAATTTCTTGCACATCTCCCAGTGGATCACCTTGCCCACCCATAGGTGTCTAGTCTTATACTCCTTCTGTGCTAATTCGCTGCATTCGCTTATTATATGATTGATCGTTTCGTCTCTATTACCATTATTATTATTATTATTATTATTATTATTATTATCAAGTTTTTTACACGAGTGTTAGCTGAAGGTCTTTCACTGGAGTCTGAGAGACAACAAATCTCCTCAAGTCACCAGGACTCTTCACAGTATTCTGGCCGATCTTTGAAATGGTCTCAGCATATCATCCGATTTCTAGCTCTTCCAGTCTCCTTACCAAACCTTTTGGGACTGTTCCGAGTGCACCAATTATAATTGGTATCACCGTCACTTTCATGTTCTATAACTACTTTTTAGTTCTCTGGTAAGGTCCAAAGAATTGTTTCTCTCTTTTTGTTTTCTTTGATTTTCACTTCGTCATTCGCAGGTTCTCTTTAAAAAAATTTTTCAGCTAATTATACCTTGGTCTAGACTTCTGGCTGAGATTAGGTGATTTGTTCTTATCTCAAAATCCAAGAGAATTTTATGCGTCTCATGCTCTAAGGCATATTTTGGTTTGTGCATATACGATTTGGTAGTGTGGTTAAATTTTAAGTTCTTGCACAATTCCCAATGGATCACCTACTCCACCCAGTCGTATCTAGTCTTGTTCTCCTTTTTCGCCAGTTTGCTGGAATCGTGGTTTCCTGGATTATGTGGTTAATCGTTTCATCTCTATCACCACATAACCCAAACTTGCTATTCTTTTGCGTCTTATTTTCGCTCAAACAGAGTTGGCCGTTAATGGCGTTGTTTTATGCTGCGATGAGAAGAGTCCTTGCGAGTTTTCACACTACTTCTAATTGATATTTTTTTTTACTGGAATTAAATGGCAATAAGTCTCCCCAGGTCTCCAGAAATATTCTAAGTATCCTATTAGTGCTGGATGGTCTCAATTCTTCCTCAACTAAGCTATTTATTGAGGTTCTTTTCCGGGTACTCTTGGATGGTTCCAAAGCTCTAATTACGATTAGTGTCACTGCCAGCTTCATGTTCCACAGATTTTCAGCTATCTGACAGCATCTCGGTATTTGCCAAGATTTTCGCCTCCTTACACTTTCACTCACGAATATCCTAGATATGACACTAAACAATCTGATGGTGAGGTTCCATTAATGCTGGAGCTTTGGGGAATGCCGCGTACCACTTCATTGCCATCGCTCTCAGGTCCACTCAGCCCTGAGTGGTAGCAACTGATAGGGTCCTATCTATGAATCAAACAGAACTCAACAGTGTACTTATTCTAAACGGAATTGTTTAAAATAGAACTGCTTTGACATTTAAACTGTGTACTTATGCTAAACTGAATTGTTTGAAATAGAACTGCTTTTATATGCTAAACTGAATTGTTTGAAATTGGATTGTTTTTGACTTTGAAAATGTACTTACGTTACACTGAATTGTTTGAAATAGAACTGTTTTGACATTTAACGCTGTGTAAACAAAAACTATACTTATGCTAAACTGAATTGTTTAAATTAGGATTGTTTGACTGAACTGAATAGCTTGAAATAGAAAATGTTTTTGACAATTAAACTGTGTACTTATGCTAAACTGAATTGTTGGAAATATAACTGTTTTATTGTATAAAAATGGATTTTACATAAAAATGGATTTGTCATAAAAACCAAAGAACAAACGAACAAACAAAAACCAGTGTTAGCTGATATTTTCTGATAGGAGTTTGAGCGACAGCAAGTCTCCTCAAGTCTCCAGGAATCTTCTCAGTATTCTGGTCGATCTTAATAAAATTGTATTTTGGATGGTTTCCACTTGTACACTTATTTCCAAGTCATCCAGTACCCGCACCAATCTTTGGTAATTGTATCGAAAGCACCAATTACAGTTAGTAACACCATCACTTTCATGTTGCATGTTTTTCTTCAGTTATCTAGCAAGGTCTAGGTACTTATCTCTGTTTTCGCTTTCTTTCAGTTTTACCCAGCAGTTTTCCGAGATGACAAAATCCACGATTCGGCAGGTGTTCTTTTTGTTGTTGACTATCATTAGGTCTGGTTGTCTGGCCAAGATTAGGTGGTCCGTTTGTATCTCAAAACCCCAGAGTACTCTGTGAGTCTCATTCTCCAGAACAGATTCAGGGTTGTACATGTACCATTCTTTCGTATGGTCAAATTTAAATTTCTTGCCCCATTACCTGTAGATAACCTTCCCCAGCCAGTCGTGTCAACTCTTATACTCTTTTGCGCGAATTTGCTGCATTCGCTTATTATGTGATTGATTGTTTCGTCTCTATCACTACATAATCTCCATCTGCTATTTTACTGCATCTTATCCATTTTTGTTTTGACATAGTTGACATATGGCGTTGTTTTATGCTGCTATTTGAAAAGATTTAGTTTCTCTCTGAAGGTTGCCCTTACTTTGCCATGTTCAAGTTTTTTCGTGTGAGATTTCGTTTGTGTATCTTCAAATGACCATTCATTTGTTTTTCTTCACATTTTTTTTTTTTAGTTATTCTTATTTCTTTGATATTTGTGTTGTCTGTATTGTTTCTGGTCGCTTTAATCTGTCTTCCTCTGCACATTTTTATGTAGACTTCGAGTCGTATCGATGCATCGACGCTATCTTCAATGCTGACGATTTCTCTTCAGCTTTCGTTTCTCGATACATATGTATGATATCTTTGGGATCTAAGGCTTTATGCGCCGCCATGAGTTTTCTTGTTCTCTGGTCAATTTGTTGAAGTTCTTTCCTCGTTTGCTCTAAGAATGGTCCCGAGTATCTTACAAGAGGAACAGCTCAGGCATTTATCCCTTTGATGAGATTTCTGCCATATAGTTTGGTTTATAGTTGTTTCCTCGTTCTCCCGAGATACTCTTTTTTCCTTTTTTCATTCATCTTACTTCTTTAATGGTCTCCGCTTCTAATATTCTCAATTCTTCTTCTTCTTCTTCTTCTTCTTCTTCTTCTTCTTATTATTATTATTATTATTATTATTATTATTATTATTATTATTATTCACTCATTAGAGCTTTTCACATCAGCGTTAGCCGATGGTTTTTCACTGGAGTCTGAGTGACAGCAAGTCTCCTCAGGTATCCAGGACTCTTCTCAGTTTTCTGGCCGTTCTCAATAACGCTGTCGTTTGGATGGTCTCCACCTGTCCGCCAATTTCCAAGTCCTCCAGTCCCTTTAGTAATCCTTTAGTTACTGTTCCAAACGAACAAATTACAAATGGTATAATTGTCACCTGCATGTTCCACAGTGTTTTCAATTCCATAGCAAGGTCGAGGTACTTATACTTCTTTTCCCATTCTTTCTGTTTTATCCTGTGGTCTGCCGGGACAGCAAAGTCGACTATTTTGTGAGTTCTCTTTTTTTTTGTTGATTATTATTAAGTGTGGTCTTCTGGCTGGGATCAGGTGATCCGTTTGTATGCTAAAGTCCCATAAGAGTTCATGCGTGTCATTTTCTAGGACAGGTGCTGGGTTGTGCATATGCCATTTGTTATTATGGTAAAATTTACATTTCTTGCACATTTCCCAGTGGATCACCTTGCCGACCCAGTCGCGTCTTGCCTTATACTCCCCCTGTGCTAATTTGCTGCATCGCTTATTATGGGATTATTATTATTAATATTATTATTATACTCCTTGCGAGTTTTTTCCACTGGCGTTAGCTAATGGTTCTTCTCTGGAGTCTGAGTTACAGCAAGTCTCCTCAGGTTTCCAGGACTCTTCTGAGTATTCTTACTGATCCCAATAATGCTGTCGTCAGTATGGTCTCAATTCGTCCTCTGATTTAAAACTCTTTCTGTTCCCTTTCTTAGCCTTCTGGAACCGTTTCAAGCGCACCAATGACAATGGTTATCACCATCACCCTCATATTCCACAGATTTTTTAGTTCTCAGGCAAGGTCTTAAGGTTTCTCTTTTCGTTTTCTTTGATTTTTCACTTTGTGGTTCGCTGGAGCAGCAAAATACACTCTACAGCAAGTTCTCTTTTTTATTTATTATCACTGAGTCTGGTCTTCTTGTGATCCATTTGTATTTCTAAAATCCCTGTGAATTTCATGTGTCTCATTCTTCAATTTCTTGCATAATTCCCAGTGGATCACCTTCTCCACCCAGTTGTGCCTAGCCTTAACATTCCCTTTACGCGAGTTTGCTTCATTCACTTATAATATGATTAACCATATCGTCTTTGTCATCACATCACCAGCGCTTGCTATTCTGTGGGTTATAAATCAATTTTCGCTTTAATATAAATGGTCCTTATTATTGTTACTCTTTTCGAGTCTTTCACACCAGCGTTTGCTGATGGTTTCTCACTGGAGTTTGAGTAACAGTAAGTCTCCTCAAATCTCCAGGACTCTTCTCAGTATTCGGGCCGATCTCAATAATTCTGCAGTTTGGATGGTCTCCATTTTTTCTGTTATTTCTCTGTTCTCCACTACCTATACTAATTCTTTTGAGATAGTACTAAGAGCACCAATTACAATTGGTGTCACCGTCATCTTCATTTTTTACAGTTATTATAATAATTATTATTATTATTTACTTCTTGGGAATTTTTCACATCAGTGTTGGCTGATAGTCTTTCACTGAAGTCTGAGTGAAAGCAAGTCTCATTAAGTCTCCAGGACTCTTCTCAGTATTCGGCCCGTTCTCAATTATGTAGTAGTTTGGATGATCTCCACTCGTCCTCTAACTTCCAAGTCCTCCAGTCCCTTTAATAGTCCTTTAGTACCGAATAGTCCTTTAGTACTGAATGCACAAATCACGATTTGTATAATCGTCACCTTCATCAGCAAGTCTCATCAAATCTCCAAGACTCTTCTCAGTATTCAGCCCGTTCTCAATAATGTTGTAGTTTGGATGATCACTCGTCCTCTAACTTCCAAGTCCTCCAGTCCCTTTAATAGTCCTTTAGTTCCGAATAATCCTTTAGTACCGATTGCACCAATCACGATTTGTATAATTGTCACCTTTATCAGCAAGTCTCATTAAGTCTCGAGGACTCTTCTCAGTATTCGGCCCGTTCTCAATAATGTTGTAGTTTGGATGATCACTCGTCCTCTAACTTCCAAGTCCTCCAGTCCCTTTAATAGTCCTTTAGTTCCGAATAATTCTTTAGTACCGATTGCACCATTCACGATTTGTATAATCGTCACCTTCATCAGCAAGTCTCATCAAATCTCCAAGACTCTTCTCAGTATTCGGCCCGTTCTCAATAATGTTGTAGTTTGGATGATCTTCACTCGTCCTCTTATTTCCAAGTCCTCCAGTCCCTTTACCACTACTTTCGTGACTGTACCAAGAGCACAAATTATAATTGATATAAACATGACTTTCATGTTCCTCAGTTTTTTCGATTTCTTAGCAAGTTCCTTATCATTATTATTGTTATTATCATTTGAGTTTCAATTTTATTTTCGATTTCTTACAATCCTTCTCTGAATCTTTACTTAAGATCTAAGGTGAAGGAAAATTGTGATTATTTGTATTCTATAAATTTACGTTTTTTTGCTGCTTCTTTCGGGTGATATTTTTAAGTCATCCTGATAATACTCTCCCAAGAAGATGAACAGTTCCCCAAAGTGATTTTTTTTGTATTTCATATATATGTTGGTACAGACTGGTATCTTGTTAATATGTTTTTCCTCTCTTTTCTTGATCATATCCAGTGCTCCTACTATTACTGGCTCCGCGGTAGTTTTAAGGTGCCACACTTTTTCAATTTCTATTTCCATGTCTTTGCATTTACTGATTTGATTATATTCTTTGATGGATGTGTTATTATCAATTGGCACTGATATTTTTGTCTTTTATAGTCCTTAACCTGGTCTATTGGTCTATTTTTCTGTCAGTTTGGATAGAAAAGTTCCAGAGATTAGTAGCTCCTTCAGCTTCTGGTTGGTGTTTATCCTGTTTTTCACAATCCAATATTCTGTAGTATTTACATAGTTTCCAATATTATTGTTATTACATTCCTCCTCGCAGGTTTTTCACACCAGCGTTTGCTGATGGTCCCTCAATGAAGTCTGAGTGATAGCAAGTCTTCTCCCGTCTCCAGTTCTCTTTTGAGTATTCTGGCCGTTCTCAACGATGGTGTAGTTTGGACACTCTCGGCTGGTCCTCCAATTTTCAACTCTTCCAGTTTCCTTAGCAAGCCTTTGGGGACCGTTCCGCGCGCACTGATTATAATAGGTAACGTCATCATTATTTACTCCTTTGTGAGTTTTTCTCAGTAGCGTTAGCTGAGGGTCTTTCACTGGAGTCTGAGTGATAGCAAGTCTCCTCAAGTCTCCAGGACTCGTCTCAGTATTCTGTCCGATCTTAATAATATTGCAGTCTGGATGGTCTCTACTAGTCCTCTTATTTTCAAGTCCTTCAGCCCCTTTACTAATAATTTTCCAAGTACACCAATCATAATTGGTATCACCGTCACCATCATGTTCCATAGTCTTTTTACTTCTCTCGATAGATCTTGATATTTATTTCTCTTTTCACCTTCTTTTCTTTTCTTTTCTTTTCTTAAAGTCCACTGTTCGGAATGTTCTCTTTTTTTTTGTTGATTATCACCAGGTTTGGTCGTATGTCCGAGATTAGGTGATCCGCTTGTATTTCAAAATCCCTGTGAAACTTGTGCATCTCGTTCTCGCGGACGGATTCTGGGTTAGGCATATACTATTTGTTCATAGGTTCATATTTAAACTTCTTGCACAATTCCCAGTTGAGTACGTTCCCTTCCAGTCGTGTTTACTCGTCTTGTTTCAATATACTGCATTCAATCGATCAATCATTTAATAAAAATGATTAATCGATTTTTTCTCTGTCACTACATAACCTACATTTACTAGTTTGTTGTGTCTTGAGTATTTTTGCTTTGACATAGTTGGTACTTATGGCATTGTTTTATGCTACTATTAGAGGAGATTCAGTTTCTCTTTTAAGGTTTCCCATTCTTAGCCAAGTACAAGTTTTCCCATGTGATATTTCGCTTGAAATATCCATACAATTGTTTTTTTTTCCATTTTTGTTCACTACTTATCGTTGTTCTGTTGATGCTTGAGTTGTTTGTGTTTCTGGTCGCTGTAATCAGTCTTTATGTTGTCCCCGAGTCGTCTTATTGATATATCGCAGCTATCTTCAATGCTAGCAAGTCCTTTTCCTCCTTTTGACACATACAGTCTGTCTACGTCATCTCTGGGATGTTGGGCTTAATGCGTCGTCAGGAGTTTTGTTCTCTCGCCCATTTGTTGCAGTTCTCCCCTTGCCCACTTCAAGAATGGTCCCGAGTATCTTACGAAGAGGACAGCCTAGACATTTATCCATTTGATGAGATTTCTACTATATAGTTTGGTTTTGAGTAGTTTTCTCGTTCCGCTGAGGTATACTTTTAAAATTTTTTCTTTCATCTGCTCTTGCTTGAAAGTGTCCACTTTCAATACTCCCAAGGATTTGTAAGTTTCCTTTTCTCTGAGCATTTTGATTTTTTCTTGATTTAGTAGTCCTGTTCCTTCCTTCATATGCCGTTTTCCACTTTTCATTATTAGAATGGCATATTTTTCTATGCTAAATTCCATTTCCACGTCATTATTTTATATCCTCATTTAGGGTTTCCTATTATTATTTCATTTTTGGCAAACAGTTTGATGTCGTCCATATGCATTTGGTGGTTGATTTTTTTATTGCAATTTATAAAGTTTGTATCCGCCTGTGCATTTCCTAGATATATGAATGAGTAGCATCACCGTTTTTACAAATATTATTATTATCATCATTATTATTATTATTATTTACTCATTAGACTTTTTCACATCAGCATTAGCTGATGGTCTTTCACTGGAGTTTGAGTGACAGCAAGTCTCCTCAAGACTTCAGGACTCTTCTCAGTATCCTAGCCGTTCTTAATAATGTAGTAGTTTGGATGGTCTCCACTCGTCCGCTAACTTCCAAGTCCTCCAGTCCCTTTAGTAATCCTTTAGTTACTGTTCCAAACTCACCAACATCAATTGGTATAATTATCACCTACATGTTCCACAGTTTGTTCAAATCCCTAGCAAGGTCAAGGTACTTATACTTCTTTTCACATTCTTTCAGTTTTATTCTGTGGTCAGCCGGGACAGCAAAGTCGACAATTTTGCAAGTTCTCTTTTATTATTATTATTATTATTATTATTATTTACTCCTCTTGAGTTTTTCACATCAGTATTAGCTGATGGTATTATTATTATTATTATTATAATTATTATTATTATTATCTAATTTTCTTACAATCTTTCTTTAAGACCAAGACCAAAGGTGAGGGAGGGTTGTGATTATTTGTATTCTATGTATTTCCGCTTTTAGATGCCTCTTTTGAATGATATTTTCCAGACCTATTTATAGTACTCTCCTAAGGGGAGGCACAGTTTCACAAAGTGCTTTACTCTGTCAGAGATTTTCACACCTATTATAACTGGTGGTTTTTGTCGAAAGTCTGTGTAACAACAAATCTCCGCCGGTCTCCAGAACACATCAAAGTATTCTAGCTGATTTTAAGAGCGTCGTGGACAGGAAGGTCTCAATCCTTTTCCAATCCTTCATTCCTACAAGTATCTTTACTTGATTGTTCCAAGGGCTCCAACTATGATTGGTATCACCGTTCCCTTCACCTGCTAGTTCTCAGGCAATGCCAAGGTAGTTTTCTATTTTTTGTTTTTAGTAACATATTACTCCTCACGAGTTTTTCATACTGGTTTTAACTGGGGGTCTTTCACTGGAGTCTGAGAGACAGCAAGTCTCCTTAGGTCTCCAGGACTCTTCTAAGTATTCTAGTCGATTTCAACAGTATTGTAGTCTGGATGGTCTCGATTCGTCCTCTTATCTCCGGTAGTTCTCGTTATGGGCCCATCTATGGCTCAAATAAATGTTTGAAAAAGGTTAGTATTAGAAAAGAATACTTGAAATCATTTTAATGTGCGCTAATTATTTGTATCGAGAATAGGTGAAGTTAGAATTCTTTACAAATGGTTATTATCATAAACAAATTGAAACCATATAATTGCATGAAAACAAGACGGAGTTAAGTTACCTTTAAAGAGTTGACTAGCCGTAAAATCAACCAAGCAACCAAACATGTGCAATTTATTTGAGTCAAACATAGTTATTTGAAGCTATAATTGTTTGCAGATAATTATTTCAATCTTTGCAAACTTTTCACACCATTTTTAACAGGCGGTCTTTCACTGGAATCTGAGTGACAGCAAGCCTCCAGATTTTAAATTCATTTTAGTTTTTTTCCCCAAGTCCTTACTGACTCACTGAGTGCGCCACCTACAATTATTATCACTGCCACTTTCATTTTCCGCATCATTTTTTAGCTCTCTAGCAAGATCCAATTATCTGCAAATCCTTTTGCTTTTTGTCATTTTTATTCTGTGAACTGCTACAGCAGCAAAATCCACTCGATGACAATTTCATTCAACCCAGTCGGCTGGGGGCTCTGTTCAATACACCGACTGCATCTCTGCTGAGGAGTAAGATCCCCCGATGAATAACCTTATATGACACTAAACAATCTGATGGTGAAGCTTTGTGGAATGTGGAGTACCTCTTCCTTGCTATCGCTCCCAGATTTACTCTGGACCGGAGTGGCAGTACATGATAGGGTCCTATCTATGGGTCAAATAGAATTGTTTGATTTTCAAACTGAGTGCAAACAAATGACTAAGGCTAAATTGGATTATTTGATGCCAAATTCCGTTTTTACCGTTAAATGATCAAACTGTTCTTTACTGGTTTGATGATTTAACTTTGTGTAAACAAATGATTGATGTTTAATTAAATTGTTTGTCATACATAGCTATAGTTGGAACTAGTTAATTTTGCTGACTTACGCAAAATTGAATTGATAGAAGTAGAACTGTTTGATAATTTAACTGTGTGTACGTACATAAATTTGTTTACAAATTTATATATGTAAAAATGGGATTTGGTTTTAAATAACCTACAATAGTTGGAATGCCATAGGACTAAACCAAACCAAATAACTTCTCTTTTTTTAGTTAATTAACTCTGGATTTGGATTTCTGTCTTGTATTCGGTGATACATTTGAATTTAACTGTACCAAAGAATTTGATGTATCTCACATTGTTGGATAGATTGTGGTTTGTGACAGCGTGATTGAATTTTAATTAGTTGCACGATTTCTAGTGGATTACCTTTTCAAACCAGTCGTGCTGTGGAAATACAACACGAACGGGCCATGCACTTCACAGAATGAGAATGTTAAGTGTTAGAATACGAACGAGTCATGCATGTCGCAGAATGCGAATGTTAAGTGTCAGAATACGAACGGGTCACCCAAGTCCCAAAATGAGAATGTTAAGTGTCAGAATAGGAACGGGTTATGTACATTGCAGAATGAGAATGTTAAGTGTCAGAATACGAACGGGCCATCCAAGTCCCAAAATGAGAATGTTAAGTGTCAGAATAGGAACGGGTTATGTACATCGCAGAATGAGAATGTTAAGTGTCAGAATACGAACGGGTCATCCAAGTCCCAAAATGAGAATGTTAAGTGTCAGAATAGGAACGGGTTATGTACATCGCAGAATAAGAATGTTAAGTGTCAGAATACGAACGGGTCATCCAAGTCCCAAAATGAGAATGTTAAATGTCAGAATACGAACGAGTCATGCATGTCGCAGAATGAGAATGTTAAGTGTCAGAATAGGAACGGGACATGCAAGTCCCAGAATGAGAATGTTAAGTGTCAGTTCTCTATCGTTTAGTCCCCCTATCTTTATTGTATCTGTTCTCTCAGCCCATCTCTGTATTTGTGGTTCCAGCTATCAGTCTTCTGATCATATACGCTCTGCGATTCTCTCTTACCCCTTCTCGTAACAGGCGCACTTCTGATTGTTCTCGGGTTGATCCTGTGCGTCTGTCTCTTATCTCTTCTAGAAGCAAAATCTCTCTCCTTATATATCAATGGGTGGGGATCATTCCTATTTCCGCACTTTCGGTCACCCAGGCTAGACATAAAAATTACGGCAGACATCGAGTCTCCAGGAGACCCTTAAAGGTATGATAATAATTTTTTAAAAAGTCATTGATCCACTTTTATCTGACATCTGCATTTTATACTAACAGGCAAGAATTAGTGAATCCCTCGCGAATATACCTCGGCACATATTTGGACACACATATGCGCATATACGTACATGTGCCCGTGGTGTAATGGTTACCGTCGTAGGAAATAGACACGGTAACACGAGTTCAAATCCAGGACGAGACTGATTGCATTTCACATAGCACTAATACCCTTGGGGAAAGCTATGAATCCAAATATTCTCCCTCCAGCTATGGGTAAATAGAAGGGCAGACTAAGTTCTTCAGTCTTGGAGAGGCAACTAGTCTAGGAGAAGGAAAACTCCGAATTCAAACCTGTTAAACACCGCTTAGAAATTGACCCTGTGTCATATCCTGCCCGAGCGGAGGGGTTGGTAAATATATATACTTACATGTGGTCAACTCAGAACCATACACATGTATACAGCAGGACGTGCAAACTTACATACATGCACTCACATAGAGCTTAGCCCGTATACCGTATCACAGTGCCTTCTCTTGTATTACTTTTGCGCCAGTTTGTTACATTTGCTTATGGAATTAACCGACGTATCTCTGTTTTCACTTAAGCTACACTTGCAATTCAGATGCGTATAATATTAATGTAGTGCTATAATTGGCCCACGTGGCATAATTCAGTGATGCTATTAAAAGAGATTAAGTTTTTTTTCTTGACGTTTCCCTTTCTTAGCCATGGTCATCTCCTGTGTGATCTCTCCAGTTTAACGTGTCCATACAGTTGTTTTCCTTCGGATTTTCGTTTTCTTGATTTTGTTTTTTTACTGTTTGATTTTATGATGACATTGCTGTTATTGGTTCTAGCGTTTAGTTTTTTCTTTGCATTCACGCATTGCTGAATAAAGGCGAATCTTCTTTCCTTTTTCTTGACACAGTGTCTTTGTTATCTCTCGAGTGAAAAGCCTTGTGTATCGTCATCAATTTCCTTGTCATTTGGTCCATTTATCTGATTTCCTTTTGTGTCCATTTTAAAAATGGTCCCGAATATCTTATAAGGGGCGCTGTCCAGGTGTTTCTCCTTTTGATGAGATTTCTGCTGCAAAGCCTGGTTTTATCTTTCATCTAAGATACTCTTTGCTTATTTTTTCTTTCATCTCGGTTTGTTTGATTATTTAATTGAGTAGAAAAAATAAGGAATTATCGATTATGTGTTTAGTGTTACGAAGTCCAACGAATTAGTGTAGCCGGTAAATGACAAACGGGGAGGGAGATTTAGGTAAATTAGCATGAGTTAATCTGTAATAAATGATTTCGTGAGTAAAATAAATGGGCGATAAAATTAATTTTTCTTTATTTTTTTATTTTTTTTATTATTTTTATTTAAAAAAAAAATTTTTATTCTCCTCGAATAAGGGTATAAGGTAAGAGTTACAGATTGACCGAATAGTTATAGTAGAGACTTATTTCATTTATTTTATTTTATTTTATTTTTTCAAAAATTCAAAAAAAATTTTTTTTTAGAAGTACTAGTATAAGATAGATTTGTGGTTAGATACGCGTAGGTTTTGTTAAAGTTTAGTATCGTCAGGGGATTAGCATTTAATATGTAAAACATATGTAAAACTTAGACAAAACATTTAAAATACCATCCTACCTCGTAATCGAACCCGGAAGTAGTTGATCGAAACCGGATGAAGTAACGACAAGATTATATAGCAGTGGAACAGGAAATGCCCTGTTTCCATTGGCTGATGCTGAATGACATATGTCAATAATGAACGGTCGAAGTCCAGCCTTACGGATTTTTTTTTATTGTTTTAGCAATGTTACGGTGCGTGGCACGTCGCTATCAAGGAGGCGATTTGACTCTTCTAGAGTCATGCCGGAGTTGCTGTTGGAGTCGATATGATGCGAAACCCGAAATCGGCGAGGAAAACAGTGCATCACTGATGACCTTCCTTGATACATCTTGGATGTATAACCTAAATGGTCTGCAGTTCCAATATTCCCAGCTTCTTGTAATTTTGCCATTTTTTTGAAATTATGACTCTTGCATTACATTTTTATCCCAAGAACATATTGTAGTATCTATCAATCTAGTCAATCAAGTCTATCAATCAAGTCTATCAATCTAGTCAATCAAGTCTATCAATCAAGTCGGTTCGAAGGAAGCGAGTTCAGTCTATCTATCAATCTATCTATCGTAGTCTGTTCAGAGAATCCTCGAAGTTAACGAGTTCGAGCTCTAGTCGCACAATTACGTTTACTTTAGCACTAATAACCTTGAGAAATGTATGAAACTTGTATCCGCCCTGTTAGAGTTTAAATGATGTCATTGCTATTCTTCTCCAATGATGGATCTGGCATGAAATAACCCATTAAACAAATATATCAAACCTACCAAACCAAAGAAACCTAATCTATCTATCTATCTATCTATCTGTTTCAATCTGTCTATCTTTATCGTCGTCATCTTTTCTCCCTCATTTTCTCATCATCCTTTTCTCTCTCTTCTTCTCGCTTTATCGTTTTCTTTTTATCTTTTTTCTTTTTCTTCATCTACTTCACAAAGATATCAAACCTACCAAACCAAAGAAACCTGATCTATCTATCTATCTATCTATCTATCTATCTATCTATCTATCTATCTATCTGTTTCAATCTGTCTATCTTTATCGTAGTCATCTTTTCTCCCTCATTTTCTCATCATCCTTTTCTCTCTCTTCTTCTCGCTTTATCGTTTTCTTTTTATCTTTTTTCTTTTTCTTCATCTACTTCACAAAGATATCAAACCTACCAAACCAAAGAAATCCTATCTATCTATCTATCTATCTATCTATCTATCTATCTATCTATCTATCTATCTATCTTTATCGCCGTCATCTTCATCACAGTCTTCTCTGCTTTTCTTCACATTTGAAATCCTTTCTCGATTCTCTTCTGGACATTACTTTTCTTTTTTTTTTTTATTTCTCTCCTTTCCCTTTTACTATCCTTTTCCCTTTTCTCCCTCATTTTCTCATCATCCTTTTCTCACTCTTCTTCTCACTTTATTGTTTTCTTTTTATCTTTTGCTTTTTCTTCTTCATTATCTTTTTCTTTTTCTTCATCTACTTCATCTTCATTGAATTATACACGTACGTTTTTCTCTGCTGTCAGATCGATAAAAAATAATTGATTTCTCATCACCGGTAGAGTTGTTAATTAGCTAATTATTGGATATCACGAACTTGTTGTTTACAAAAGATTTTCTCGGCAATTGTAGGTTTGTAGTAATATAGGCTACCACGTATTCACCCCCAGTAAAAAACTGCCCGGCCCTTACTTGGTATTACGTTGTAATGAAAACCATGCTTTTTAAAACGGCTGCAAATAATGATACATTTAAAGAGATTGGATGCGCTTGTGGTGTAATGGTTATCGTAGTCGGAAATGGATACGTCAAACCACGTCAAATCCTGAACGAGGATGCTTACATTTCACACAGAAAGATATGAATCCAACGATACTATCTTTAGCGATGAATACATGATTAGACAGACAAGACTCTTTAACCTAGCTATGGCAAATAGTCTAGAAGTCAAACCAGCAACACAATGCTTTAAAATAGAACTTATGTCGAATCCTACTCGTGCAGCGGGATTAAGTTAATATATATATATATTTAACGAGATTTTTTAGAAGAATTATCATTATTATAAGGTGTGAGTAAATGGTGATAGATGACTGCTTGTTTCTCGATTATCAGGTATGATCACACAGGTAAGATACCAATTGCCATTAATTCTGTGCTTACACAATTCAAACTTACATCGATCTATCTATCCATCATTCTATCTGAGAGAGATATGTATGAATAAATAAATAAATGATAAATAGATAAACAGGCTTTATAAGATATATAATAATAATAATAATAATAATAATAATAATAATAATAATAATAATAATAATAATGAAACCATCAATCACATAATAAGCGAATGCAGCAAATCAGCACAGAAAGAGTACAAGACTAGACACGACTGGGTGGGCCAGGTGATCCACTGGGAAATGTGCAAGAAATTTAAATTTGACCATACCAACAACTGGTATATGTACAACCCAGCACCTGTCCTAGAAAATGACCAGCATAAACTCCTATGGGACTTTGACATACACACAGATCACCTAATCTCGGCCAGAAGACCAGACCTTAAAATAATCAACAAAAAAAGAGAATTTGCAAGATTGTCGACTTTGCTGTCCTGGCTGACCACAGAATAAAACTGAAAGAATGTGAAAAGAAGGATAAATACCTCGACCTTGCTAGAGAATTAAAAAAGCTGTGGAACATGAAAGTGACGATTGTACCAATTGTGATTGGTGCTTTTAGCACAATAACTAAAGGATTATTAAAAGGCCTGGAGGGCTTGTGAGTTGGTGGATGGGTAGAGACTATCCAAATGACAGCATTGCTGAGAACGGCCAGAATACTGAGAAGAGTTCTGGAGACTTGAGGAGACTTGCTGTCACTCAAACTCCAGTGAGAAACCATCAGCTAAAACTGATGTGGAAAACTCTCAAGGAATAAATACATATTATATATATATATTTAATGCGATGGAATTTAGACTGCGACCCCTGGGTTTCACGGAGTTTTTTTTACCAAAACTTTGTGACAACCAACACTGTTATATATATATATATATATATATATATATATATATCATCATCATCATGTCGCACCGCCAGCACGGATATCCCTGACCCTCTCTCGCCACTTCTCCCTATCATTCATCGCCTCCGGCAGGTCTTCAGGGTTACATCCTGTGTCCTCACATTGTTGCTGTATGTAAGTTCGTGCTGGTCGTCCTGCTTTTGCTCATCCATATGTGGGGGTCCACAGGAGTACCTCGCTTATGAGCTCGTCCTTGCTTCTCCAGCAGTGTCCTGCGTGTCTGGTTCGTCTAACTTGTATAGATTTCGTGATGGGGGGGCAAGTGTCCGTATAGTTGGTGTCTTGTGGGGTGTTGTCGCCAGGACTTATTCAATACTGCTCTCAACATTCTTGTGTAATTTCCGTCTAGTTTCCTCTCCAGCCGCTTAGTTAGCGTCCATGTGGTGCATCCATATAGCAGTATCGACACAACCGCATTTCATTTTATCGGTTAGGTCCGACTTCCATATGATCGAGAGCTTATCGATAGCTGTCCATGCCTTCGTCAGTCGTGTGTCGATGTCTTTTTCGGTTGATGAGACGCTACTTCCTAGGTAGGTGAATTTGTCTACTAGTTTCAGAGAGGCTCCGTCTAGTGTGGCAATGTTGCCCGTTTGGTTGTAACACATATATTCAGTTTTGTTTGCATTGACATGGAGGCCAATGCCAGCTGCGGCTCGTTCCAGACTATGCAGTAGTGTCTCTGCTTGATTAGGCGTATTCGCCAGTAACGCCAAGTCATCAGCGTAGTCGGCGTCCGTGATTGTTTTTGCGGGGTACCTTTTGCTTCTTCTCTTAGTCAGCTCGAAGCCATTTTCTCTGATTTTGTCGATCGAAGTCCTAAGCACGTAGTCTAGACAGATGATAAAGAGGTACGGGGCTTGTGTGTCTCCTTGTAGTACTCCTGCAACAATGTCGAAGTATTCCGTGTCTCCATCTGGTGAACGTACTTTCACTTTGGTGTTTCTGTAGAGAATCATTATCGCTGCTACGGTTTCTTTTGGTAGGCCGTATGCTAGTAGGATTTGTTCCATCTTCCCTCTGTGTATGGAATCGAAGGCCTTGGTAAAGTCGACAAATAGTAATGTCGCCTGAAGGTATTTTGCCCGAACGCCTTCAAGGATTCTACGGATGGTCAGTATTTGTGAGGTTGTGGATCTATTTCTCCGGAAGCCATTTTGTTTTTTCCTAAGGATGTTGTCTATTTTGGGTTCTATGCGGTTTCGTAGTAGGGCATTGTAGATTTTGACTGCTATGGATGTAAGTGTTATCCCTTGCTAGTTCTTGGCTAGTCCGAGGTCGCCTTTTTTAGGGAAAGGAAGGATGCATCCCTTCGTCCATCTTTCTATCCTATTTTGACTATAGACTGCGTTGCATTGCCGGAGTAGTATATCGTCGAATTGTCTAGTCTTCCACACTTCTGGGGGATCTCGTCTAGCCCTGCAGCTTTCCTATTTTTAATTCTTCTGAGAATCGAGTCGAGTTCTTCTTTGGTGAAAGGATCTAGCTTAACGTCTAATTGCTTGCTAATAATTCTGGTGATCGGTTCATCCGTTATTTCCGGTGGGGTTCCTAGTAGATTTTTGAAATGCTGTTCCCACAGTTTTACTCTGTCTTGTTGGCTTGCAGCTTTCAATTTTGCTTTGGCTGTGCTCTTCCTTCTACTTACTTCGTTTATTGTTTGCCAGGCTATCCTGGATTGTCTATCTTCCACCTAGTCTCTAATCTTATCTATCTGATTTTGTATGTATTCTGCCTGTTCTTTTAGATATATTCCTGTTAATTGATATTGTGCCTTTTCTAGTTTTCGTGCATTTGTGTTTGTTGGGTTCTTTTGATAGCTTTTGGAGGCAGTTTTCACGAGTGCACGAGAGTCCCAAGGGACTCTATATTTAGTTCTAGGTTTTGTTGGAATACACTTTTCTGCCGCCTCAAGGTGTGCTTCTACAAAATTTTCATATTCGTCATTGGGGAACCTTTTTGTGCCTTCTCTTGTAGTGCTTTGAATCTGTTTCTTAATTCTAATGCATATTTATCTCTAATATCTCTGTTGTTGAATAGGGTCCAGTCATAGTGCTTGGTTGTCGCTTTACGTGTGGCGTTTTTTCGTAGGCTTAGTCGTACTTTGGCCGTAACTATTCGATGATCGGAGGACACACCCTCGAAAGAGGAGTATGCCTCGCAATTCATCGCACTGTTTTTCCATTTCCTGTTTATAAGGACGTAGTCTATCTGTGCTTTACTCTTATTCGCGTATGTGTAGGTCCATAATTTTCCCCCCCTTTTTTGAAAGTTTGTATTGAGGCATGTTAATCTATTTTCTATCATGAAATCTATTAGATGTTGTCCATTCCTGTTTGACGCGTTGTGTAGGCTGTATTTGTTGTTTCTGTTTTTCCCTATTTGTGCATTCATATCTCCACCAATGACTAGCAGGTTGTGTTTCGGAATGCTACGTACTAGTGAGGATAGATCTTCGTTGAAGGTGACTATTTCGTTTTCTTCGCTAACATTGGTAGGGCTGTAGCAGGAGATAATTGTTGCTTTGGGGTTGCCATTAAACGTTGCGGCCATCATCCTAGGTTGTATTCTCTCAATGCTGTTCAGTGTTTTTAACGCTCTTGGTCCTATAAGCATTCCCACCCCTCCTACCGATGCATTGACAGAGTTTTTCCATGCCGATACAGTCACCAGCATCCATCCATTACCATTTTCGTGATATTTGATATCTTCGGTGTGCGTGTATCGGTGCTCTTGTATGCAAATTACGTCTATCTTATGTTCTACGGCTGATGCAGTTAGCTCTGATAGTTGACCTATTCTATTTAGGGTTCTCACGTTAAATGTCGCTATCTGTATTGTTTGTTTGCATTTTAGTAGTTTTTGTTTGAGCTCTGTAGCTGATTTTTCGAACACTGAGGCCAGGGCTCCAACCTCAGCAGGACGCGCCTCTTTTTTACCCGCGCGTAGAGCGATGCGGTTTATGTATGTGGTTTGAGTACGAGTCATGGTTATCTTTCGATGGCTGTTTTTATTCTCATCTATAGAAGCCACTCTTATAGATGAGCAGCAGTAGTTCCCCGATCGAACTGACAATCCTGAGTATTAAGCCACAAGACTCACACGTACATCATGCTGCTTCCCATGTGTACGTGGTAAAAAAAAAAAAGAAAAAAGAAAAAAAGAAAAAGACCTTTTTTACCTTAAGTTTTAACTTAGTTAAAGTCCAGGACTGCTGTATGTTAAAATTCAAAAAGAAATTTTGGGGTATATTTCATCCTATCATCCGATTCCGGCCCAGACAGGTTTTTATTTTATAGGTAAAATTCGATTTTTGACTCGGTTGCTTTTTTTTTTTACTGCTATGAGGGTGTGCAATCAGACTTCTAAGCTTTAGAAAAAGTTCTATTTCTGTTTGCCCTGTATACTAAAGCATTCGACCAGGGTCGTTATACTTCATTTAATTAATTTATTTATTTAATTTTTTTAAAACTGCTAAATATGTCGACATAAATGAGGAATATAGTATTTCATATAAGAACACAATATAGTAGAGACGTAAGAAATAATTATTTTAAATCAAATATGTGCATTTTTAAATGAACAGTTTAGTAGAATAAATTTACTGACCTCTGTGAAAAAACTTCTGGAAACGGAATCACTTCCAACGTATGCATACTATTTTAACAAATGAATTATTACTAATTTTAATAGTATTTATATTAAAGTTCCACTCCTATATCATGGTCATCTAGTGGGGTGGACAGAGAGAGAGAGAGAGAGAGAGAGAGAGAGAGAGAGAGAGAGAAAGAAAGAAGGAGAGAGGAATATATATATATATATATATATAGACTTTATTATATATATATATATACATATATATATATATATATATATATATATAATAAAATCTATCTATCTATCTATCTTCAAAAGTACATATATATCTATATGTACGTGTGCACGTATGTTTCTGTATATGTGTTTGTGTATGTGTGTGTGTGTATATATGGATGTGTGTGGGTTCTTGCATCTAAGTTAACAATCTCAGAATTATTTTATTCATTTCTTGTGCTGTAAATATTTGAAGACCCTTTAATGAAATCGAACAATTCTAGTGTTACTCTTTGCAATCTCGTCTCTTTTGATATTATTTATTTATTTGTTTTGCTGCAACGTTTCTCAGTTTAAGAAAGTTTTCTTTATGTTTTGCTTGAACACAAAAACTTCAGTAAATAATAAATGAAATAAAATGGGTTTTGCTTTGGTTCAATTTCTTTTTTTTAATGACATTTATTTATATTCTTCATGGATCATTTCATCCATTCTTGTAAAAGAAGAGTAGTGGTACAATTTAACCCACATCTAGGGGGATAAGATGGTTTGGTTTGTTGGGTTTTATGGCATATCAACCTTTGTCGGTTATTTAACGCCAAATCCATTTTTATGTGAATAATCTGTTCTATATAAAACAATTCAGTTTAGCATAAGTACACAGTTTGTAAAGAACATTTCTATTTCAAACTATTCAAGCAGTTATATGTAACAATTCAGTCAAGTGTAAATACAGTTTTAATGTCGAAAAACAGTTCTATTTCAAATAATTCAGTTAAGCATAAGCACGTAGTTTAAATGTAAGTACGGTTTAATTGTCAAAAACATTTCGATTTCAAGCTATTCAGTTTACTCAAACAATTCATTTTAGCATAAGTATGCGGTTAGTTCTATTTAACCCATAGATAGGGCCCTATCAGGTGCTACCACTCTGGGCCAGAGTGGACCTGGGAGCAATGGCAATGAAGGGGTGGTCCGCATTCTCCAAAGCTCCAATAATGCTGGAACCTCAACATCAGATTGTTTAGTGTCATAAACAGGACACTCGTTGGTGGAGGGGGGGTCTTAGCCCTCTGCAGAGTTGCAGTCAGTGCATTCTACAGCCCCAGCCGACTGGGCAAAACACAGAGTTAGATGTCAAACAGTTTTATTTCAAATAATTCAGTTCAGCATAAGTACACAGTTTAATTGTCAAAAACATTTCTATTTAAAACTATTCAGTTTAGTCAAACAGTTCTCATTCAAACAATTCAGTTTCGTAGTTTTTCTGAAAAAAAGTTCTATTTCAGGCAGTTTATACAGTTTAGTTCTATTTGACCCATAGATAGGACCCTATCAGGTGCTACCACTCCAAGTCAGAGTGGATATGGAAGCGATGACTATATAGGGGTATTCCACATTTTCCAAAGATCCAGCATTACTGGAGCCTCACAATCAGATTGCTTTGTGTCATATACAGGACACTCGCTGGCGGGTGGGGGTTACCCCTCTGCAGAATTGCAGTCGGTGTATTCTACAGCCCCAACCGACTGGGCATATCACAATTTAATTAAATTGCATATACAAAAAAGTTTGAGGGGAGTATTGGTAAATTAAGTTTTAAAAACGTTTTAAAAGATGTTTAATCTAATCGATTTTTTTATTTGTTCAAATTTAGAAAAAAATTTATGTTCAAGCACAATAAATAGAAAACTTAATGAAATTAAAAAAACAAAACAAATACTTCTTTGAAAATAGTTAAATAAATCATGATGATGATGATCATCATCATCATCATCAAGGCGTGCAGATAGCACGGATTCTCTTGACACTTTCTCAACATCTACGCCTATTGATAATCTCTCGTGGAGCACGGATTCTCTCGACACTTTCTCAACATCTACCCCGACTAACAAGTTTTCTAAAGGACATGGGGGTTATTAAACCTGTTTGGATTTAATGTTCAGTTTATTTCCATCTGCTCAAATCATAAACATTTTTTGACTTAAATCCCAAAATAATTAAAATAAATTAGCTTGGTTTATTTCTTTCTTTTACACCTCTCTCTCTCTCTCTCTCTCTCTCTCTCTCTGTCTGTCTCTATTCCGTTTGTATTTCTCTGTCTTTCTAATCTTCCCTATCTTTCTTTGTTTCTTTCCATTGAATCACGCGATACGCATCTGATGTATAGCTTCAACTCTTCCTCTCTCTTCTCTTCTCTTCTCTTCGCTTCTCTTCTTTCTTTCTTTCTTTCTTTCTTTCTTTCTTTCTTTCTTTCTAAAAACATTTACTTTCGTTTCCTCTTTGGTGTGGAGAACGTTCTTTTCTTCCCTTCATTTCCTACCGATAAAAACGGAATGATCCATTATTTATCAGAGGTGATGATTGGTCAAAAGATTCGAACATATCTCATTTTATTGATATCATAGATGGTTCATAATTAACATTTATAGGTTACCTGGCAGTCGGGATTTCGATTCTTGAGTGAAGCTGTAAAAAAAAAAAGACACACATTCTGGTTTATCAGAATTGACCGGTAAAACAACATCATACGCTTAAATTTGCCAAAATGAACTGATACCAGATATCCTCACAGCACACACACACACGCACACACACACACACACATATATATATATTTATTGTGTTGGCATATCTTATTAAAGATGACAGACAAGGATTTGGATGTTGAGATTTTTTTATTAGCCTTTTCATGTTCGCGAGTGAGATAAGGCAAGTGAGGATGTACGCTGTTTAATAACCGTTTGAAATCTCTGATGTTACAACTCAATTACATATATTTTTTTACCTTCTTTGGTAATTGTTGACGATGTGGAACACGCCATAGATAATGAGATGCCTAAACACACACACACATACACACACTCAATATATATATATAAATATATATATATATATATATATATAAAAGGGTGAGTCTCTTCAATAGAAAATAAGAGAACACCACCTCCTTATCTAGATTTTATTGGTACATCAAAGACAAAGTAGGTGTTTCCCTAAGATTATATCATCCATTGTTAGGCGTGCCAAGGCAGAGAGAGTCCCTGTAGCTAACGTACTAGACTATAACATCGTAGTAAGAAAGTTCGAACTCCAGTCTCGTTATTAAATTCACTTTCGAACCAATACTCGTGGGAAAGGTATGAACTTCCTTATGTCTTCCAGCTCGAAGTTGAATAGAGTCTTTAGTTCTTCTACAAGGATAGCCGGTGAGTGACTAATGAGTAGAGTGTTCGCCAATGGACCGGGAGATCGGGGTTCAATCCCAGGTCGAGTCATACCAAAGACTTAAAAATGCCGCCTTGCTTAACACTCAGCATCATAAGGTAAGGATCAAAGGTAAAGTGGAGCAATCCAGAGAAAGGAGTAGCGCCCTCCCCTACATCTCGGTGTAGTAGCTATTGAAATGGGAGCCTTCGGGTCACCCTCGACTAAGGTCACCAACTTTACTTACTTACTTACAGGAATAGCTTTGGCATCAAATAATCCACGAAAGTTGATATACCATTAAACAAAAAAACCAAATCATATTCTCATAGCGAGCCTGGTGGTTTGGAGGTAGATAGCATCAAGCTGACTTCCCACTAGAATGTGGCACAAGGCAATTTTATTGAGGGGAGCCACGCACAAATCGACTTATGTGCGACTAATCCAAAAAATGCTTCGTCTCGTCGGCATTTCCTTATTGGGGTGTCTCAGGCGCAGAGCAATAAACTCAACCTTGGAAGCTGGTATAGCATGAGGGGAAAGCCACTCTCCCTCGTCTAAGAACAGGTGATCAAACTACTCACCGGGCATTTGAGCCCTGAGTTCAGTGAGTGAGAAGTATGGTTTGGAGGCAGAAAACTATTTATTTGACACCCCACCATCAGAAAGCCGTTTTATGGTGGGCCGTTCGTGAACCGAGACTCCTGCGCGGCAGGTGCTCAGATTCTTGACACACTCGGTATTCCCTTTTTGGAGCGCCTCACACACCAAGTAATAAACTTCGTCCTTGCAATTGGTGGAAACCTGGAGGTGGGGGTCGGCCTCCAGCAGCCAAAGTGAGGGTGAAGTTTGGAGGTTGAAAACTAAAGATACTGATTTTCCATTATAAATATATACTGTTATACAAACACTGAATAATCAAGCAAATGTGACAATCATTTCAAATTTTCATTTCTTAAATTTGAATCGGATTAAGCATTCGGTTTTTTATGATTCATCCTCCTGTTTTTGTTTGTCTGTTTTCATTGATTTGCATAGATTTGTATAGATTTGCATGATTTGCATAATTTGCTTTGATTTGCATAATTTGCATTTTGCATTGATTTGCAAAATTTGCATTGGTTTGCAGATTTGGATTGCATAGATTTGTATTGATTTCCATTAATTTGCATAGATTTGCATGATTTGCATAATTTGCATTTTGCATTGATTTGCATAATTTGTATTGATTTGCTGATTTGGATTGCATAGATTTACATGATTTTCATTGATTTGCATTGATGTATTGCATAGATTTGCATAGATTCGTATTGATTTGCATAGATTTGCATGATTTGCATTGATTTGGATAGATTTGCATAGATTCACATTGATTTCCATAGATTTACACGCTTTTTATAGATTTCCATGATTTGCATATATTTGTATTGATTTGCATAATTTGCATATATATTTTTGTGCTCAGCTGATTAAATGAATAAGGAACCTTCATTATTTTTTCTTATAAAAATTTTCTTTCACTATTTTTCTTCACTATCATGGGGAGACTTTTCTCAAGAAAATTCTATCTGTGTCGGCAATCTTTGTTTTTGAAACAGCGATTTGATTTCATCGGCTTCTCACCATATCTTGGGACTTAGTTTATGTAATTTTTGTCGCACTAGAAATAATAGTATCCTGGTATCTTTTAGTCCTGTCGGCTGTGGCTATAGAATACGCTGACTGCATCTCTGCTGTAGAGTAAATCCCCCTTCGAATAAGTGTTCTAGACATGACTCTAAACAATCTGATGGTGAGGATTCAGCCCTTGAGCTTTGGGGAATGTGAAATCCCTCTTCATTGCAGTTGCTACCTTGTCCACTCTGACTCGGAGTGGTACATATTAGGGTCGAATTTGTAGGTCAAATAGAACTGATTGACCATTGAACTATGTGCCAGCAAACAACTGGTTATAAATTGAATAGACAATGTTAAATAGCAATACTTGGAACCATTTAACTGTGTGCAAACAAATTATCTCGAGTTCATTGGAAAATGTTATCTACAAACTACGCGTTTACAAATCATACATATATATATATATATATATTATATATATATATATATATATATATATATATATATATATATATATATATATATATATATCGGGATGGGTTGACCTACAGGAACACTCTACTCCTGTTTCTTAATGTTTCTAACACCTATTGTTTTGACCCCCTCTGTCCTCGTCTGAGAATTTAAATTTTTTTCTCCTCGTACACGTATGAACTATAATTCCACATTGGCTGTTTTGCAACTTCAAGTCTAATATGTAAAAAGAGTATGATAATATTCTCCGGCAAAATAAATTTATAATGACAACTTAACCAAGTTTAAGTTTATCTTCTAATTGCATTATATATATATATATATATATATATATATATATATATATATATATATATATATATATATAATATATATATATATGATTTGTAAGCAAATAATTTATAAGTAACTTTATTTTAAACGAGTTGTTATATAATTCATTTCTTTGCACACCGTTAAATGGTTTCAAGTATTAGTTTCAAATATTGATAATTCGATTACTCATTAATCATTTGTTATCATACAGTTAAATGGTTTCAAGTATTCCTTTCAAAACACTAAACAATTCTATTTAATAACAATCATTTGTTTCCATACGGTAGAATGGTTGCAATTATTGCTATTTAACATTAGCAATTCTATATATAAAGTATTCCTATGTAAATATAAATGATTTGCACGCAGTTGTATGACAGCCCTGTTGTTTAGGACTGTAGAATATGCTGACTGCTTCTCAGCAGAGGGGTACGACCCACTTCTAACAAGTGTCACAGATGTAGCACTAAATCTGAGGGCGAAACTCCAGTCCTGGAGCAGTGGGTAATGTGGATCACTCTTTCATTGCCATTACAATTAACTCCAATCTGACCTGGCATGGTAGTACTTGTTAGGCACTCCTCCATGAGCCAAACAGAACTAATTAAGTTAGTAATAGTGCGCGAACAAATGATTGATGTTAGATTGAATAATTATAGTCACATAGCAATACTTGAAATCGTTAATTGTGTGCAAACAAACAGTTAATATTTCATAGAATTATTCCTGTTAGGAATACTTGAAAGCATTTAACTGTGTTCTCTAGCTTGTTTCAAATGTTACCAACACACTATTTGTTTACAATTCATATATGTTCAATTTATAAGTATGAACAAAATTTGGTATTAAATAACCTGCAAGATTTGATGTGCCATAAAGCGCAACCAACCAACGGTTAAATGGTTTCAAATAATTAACAATAAATATCCTTTGTGAATTTGTTCCATTTAACCCATAGATGGGACCCTAATATGTACTAACTATCAATCAGAAATCAACAGAGAGTAAGAGCATCATTACACAAAACTCAAGGACTAGAGCCTCACTATCAGATGCAGCTTTGTGTTATATCTACGAGGATCATTAAATAAGTTTCCAAGGTCTGGACTATAGGGAGGGTGAGGAACTGTCTTGATACTCATCTTGGTCAAATCGTCTGTGACAAGAATGGAGTTGTGGACTGGTATATTGTGCAGGTGGAAATGCCACTGACCCGATTTTAAGAGTGCTGGCTTTTTCCGACGGAATCTCTTCCCGTACTTCCTTAAAACCTCAACATAGTAACCCTAACCCTAACCGTTTGGCCTATCAACTCTGGTGTATTGACTTTCTTAATCCTCCCACACCTCTCATCAACCCTCGCAGACTCCCTGTCTTCCTTGAATCTCTTATGCAACTCAAAAACTGATGTTCGATCCATACAAGATAGTCTGAAGCATTCCATACGTTTCTGTGGCATTTTTTCCAAGTTTATAACAGAAATTTTATTGCATATCATTCTTCCTCACGTCCAGATTGCATTTTTGAAATTCACCAGCTGTGACAATCAGGTTTTAGTAGGGTGTGATCTCCTCCTGATGATGGCCCAAAGTCGAGCAGAAAGTACTTGGGATACATACAACTATGGACAATAGATAAATGAATTCACCCCGAATACGATAAAAGTAATACGGGAATTCGAACGGATCCAGAAGAAAATATGTAGGCATAAAATGTCTATTATGTTTAATGAAATTTGCATCAACGAAGAAATGCTGCCAAAATACACACACACACACACACACACACACACACACACACACACACACACACACACACACACACACACATATATATATATTTTTTGTAACATGGCCTACAATTGAAAAGGCGACATTTTGATATATTTGTGGATACTAATTTCTTGTGGTCAAATATTTGACAAGCCATTTAATTCAAGAAATATCCAAATTTTGAGCAATTCGTTAAATACACACACACACACACACACACACATATATATATATATATATATATATATAGCAAAGTTGGCGACCGTAGTCGAGGGCGACCCGAACGATTCCTTTTTATTTGCTACAGTACCGAGGTGTAGGTGACGGCGCTACGCCTTTATATAGATTGCTCTACTTTACCCTTGATCCGTACCTTATAATGCTGAGTGTTAAGCAAGGTGGCATCAAGTACCATTTTTGAGTCATTGGTATGACTCGACCTGGGATTGAATCCCAGTCTCCCGGACAAGTGATATATATATATATATATATATATATATATATATATATATATATAATGTTAATGAGGCTTCTTTAAATTACTCATAATACAATCTAACTTCGTCATGTTAGACTAGCCTCTTCACACATACTTTTACCTAATTTATAGTAGTCTGACTTGATTTGCTAAATCAGAATACGTCTCCGCTCAAACCTGCCAGGACTCCTCAGCTTCTATCATCGACGAAAAACGTAAGTTATTGAGTGGGAAAGAAAAGAAAATACTTGTTACGTTCACCGATGTACTAAACTGATAACAATAATCAATTGTCCTTATTGACAAATTTGAAAAGTAGATGACAACTATTAAGTGTTAGTTTTTGATTATATATATATATATATATATATATATATATATATATGATAGAAATAGGTGGAAAGTTGCATAGATCAAATCTATCTTTTCAACACACACACACACACACACACACACACACATATATATATATATATATATATAGGGTGATTGAATAGTAGCCTCCTGTTTTGAAATGTTTTTATTTCATTTCTTTTAAGAATTATAGTTAACAAATAATAAATATTTTAAGCTAGTGTCCTCATGGTGTAATGATTAAAGCGCGGATCGTAGTAAGCGATTTCAAACCCTAGTTTCCCTATTACGTTCAATTTTGGACAAATACCCTTGGGAAAGCTATGAACCCCCTTATCCTTCCAGCTATGGGTTAAATCTAGAAAGATGGATTTGGCATTAAATAACCGAAAAAGGTTGATATGCCCACTGTTTTAATAAAACAACAAATAGACAAATATTTAAAAATTGTGTGTTACTTTTCAATAGCCCAGTCGACTAGGACTGTAGAATATACCAACCGCATCTTTGCAACGAACGTGGTGGATATGACAAAACACTGCACCTGATCGTGTGACTTGGGGAAAGCGGAGTATCCTTTAATTGCCTTTACTTCCAGGTTGACTCTGACTCGAAGTTGTAGTACGTCTAGGAGTCAAGTAGAAATATTTAATCATTCATTATAGTTGGAGCCAATTGACTGTGTGCAAACGAATAGATAATAGAATTATTAGTGTTAAATAGTAATACTTGAAACCGTTTAATTGAGTTCAAACAAAACTATCAGTATTAACAATACTTAAAACCATTCAGCTGTTTGCAAACAAATAAGGTTTGGCTCGTTTAAAAATCATTTCTTACGAATTATTCCTTTACAATCATATATATTTAATATATATGTCCGAGGTGCATACAATAAGTTTCCAGACTTTTTTCGTATGGGCATTTAAAATTGTGATAGACTCTTGAAAATTCAGTATGTTATTGCTATACATCTTATGAGATGACTGACCATTTTTTTTGATTTCAGGTTCAAATGAACAGCTACAGTAGGAATTGGAATACCCCCTACTAAAGCCTGATTGTCACAGCTGGTGAATTTCAAAAATGCAATCTGACATTTTAGAAGAACGATACGCAATAAAATTCTGTTTTAAACTTGAAAAATATGCCACAGAAACGTATGGAATGCTTCCGACTGCTTTTCGATCATCTTGCATGAATCGAGTATCGGTTTTTGAGTGGCATAAGAGATTCAAGGTAGGCAGGGAGTCTGTGAGGGATGTTGAGAGGTGTGGGAGGAGGCAGGGTGTCTGGGAGGGATGATGAGAGGTATGGGAGGAGTAAGGAGTTGATTGAACAAAGTGTTAGGGTTAGGGTTAGGGTTACTATGTTGAGGTTTTAAGGGAGTTCGGGAAGAGATTCCGTCGGAAGCGGCCAGCACTCTTCAAATCGGGTCAGTGGCATTTCCATCAGGACAATGCACCAGTCCACAACTCCATTCTTGTCACAGACTATTTGACAGAGATGGTCATCAAGACAGTTCCTCACCCTCCCTATAGTCCAGACTTTGCTCCCTGTGAATTTTGCTTATTCCCTAAGCTCAGAGGCTGTCGTTATGAGACAATTGAGGAGATGAAAGAGGCTGTGACGAAGGTCATTGACACGCTCACACAATAGGACTTCCATGGGGCCTCCGAGAAGTTGTTGGAACGGTACAACAAGTGCATTGCAACCGGAGGAGATTACTTCGAAGGGGACTAGCGTTTCATGCATGTACTATCAATAAAAGTGCCCATACGAAAAAAGTCTGGAAACTTATCGTATGCCCCTCGTATGTACAGAAATTGGTATTAAATTACTTACAACGGTTGATATGCCGTAAAAAACAACCAGCCAATCAAAATTGTTAGTATCTCAATGACTCTCTCTCTCTCTCTATAAATATATATATATATATATATATATATATATATATATATATATATATATATAAGACTAGGCTGAAAAGTTCATATGTTGACATCATACTGCTATTTATGACTTTTTTTTATCGAATAGAGTCTAAGCACTGCAACTCCGACGGAAGAAAATTATTTTTTATTATTTTGTGATATTTTTCGTATGTGACATGACATCAGGTACTAACATCTCTCTGAAGATAATAAACAAAAAAACAAAAAAGCAAAAAACAAAAAACAAAACAAGACAAAAAAAAAGTTACATTAAATGGGTTAATATTATTCTTATATGAAGAAATACATTATATATATATATATATATATATATATATATATATATATATATATATTCAAAACCTTCTTTTTCCTCATATATATATATATATATATATATATATATATATATATATATATATATATATATGTATATATATATATAAGGAAGAAGGAAAAGTTTTGAATGCAGTTTGACATATTTCTTCGCTACGCCTTTTTTGTGATTTTTTCTTTTGTTTTTCATAATTTTTAACTATTGTTTCCTTTTTTTATTTCCTTTTTTTCTTTCTTTTCATTCTTTTTCTGTTTTCCTACACTTTGTTTCTTTTTTTTGCTTTTTGATAATTCGTTTTTTACAATTTTTCTGCTTTTTCTTTTTTGTTTTCTTCCTTTTTTTCCATTTCTTTTCTGTTTTTTTCATTCTTACTTTACTTTTTTCATTCTTTATTTGAACTGTGTCATTTTTGCCATTAAAAAAATTCATAATTACTTTTCATATTTACTATCAACTATTTCCGTCAATATTTATTTATCTAGTTTTGAAAATGTCGGCGGGTCGCCGAGTCTCCGTAAGTAAGGTGACCCAGTCAGCTGGGGCAGCAGAATATACCGACTGCATCTCTGCAGATGGGTAAGACTTCCCAACGAGTGTCCTAGATATGACACTAAATTATCTGATGGTGTGGTTCCAGTATCGCTGGAGCTTCGAGGAATGTTGAGTACCAATCATTGCCATCGCTCCCTGATTCACTCTGGCCTGGAGTGGTTGCATCTGATAGGGTCCTGTCTATGGATCAAATAGAACTAAACTGCGTACCCACGCTAAACTGAATAACTTGAAATAGAACTGTTTTGACTTTAAACTATGTACTTATACTAACCTGAATTGTTTGAAATAGAATTGTTTATTTATATAAAAATGGATTTGGCATTAAATAACCGAAAAAGGTTGATATGCTACAGACAAAGAAAGAAAGAAAGAAAGAAAGAAACAAACAAACAAACGTAGCATAATAGCCAATATGTCGGACTGCATATTCGAGAATTAGCGAGTTCGAATTCCAATCTCTCTATTACTTTAACTTTCAGACTTGGGAGAAGTCATGGTCCCTCTTATTCTCTCTGATATGGGTTTAATAGTATCCTTGCTGTTCTTCTACAAGGATTCTTTCGGCATTAAATAATACACGAAGGATGATATGCTATTAAATAAAGAAACCAAATCAAAAAATTACAGTTTTTCTTTTTTTTTCTATCAATAATCCTTTTCCTGTATTCTTTTTTCTATCCAATTTTCTCATGCTTTCTTTCTTTCTTTCTTTCTTTCTTTATTTATTTCTAGTGCTAGAAACTCTATTCGATCATATCCAGCTAAGTCGGCTGGGGTTCATGTATACGCCGACTGCATCTCTGCAGAGGGGTAAGACCATCCCTTAACGATTATCCTTAATATGACACTAATCTACAGCTGATCCTATTTACCCAACCCCTCCGCTCGGACAGGATATGACACAAGGTCAATTTTAAAGCGGAGTTTAACAGGTTTGAATTCAGAGTTTTCCTTCTCCTAGACTAAGGCTGAAAAACCCAGTCTGCTATTTACCCATAGCTGGAGGGAGAATAATTGGATTCATACCTTTCCCAAGGTGTAATGGTTAAAGCGATGAACTGCAGAATCGTAGTACGCGAGTTCGTACTCCAGTCGCGCTATTACGTTCACTTTCGGGCAAATACCCTTGGGAAAGGTATGAACCCCCTTATTCTCCCTCCAGCTAATGGGTAAATAGTAGGACGGACTAGGTTCTTCAGCCTTGGTGAGGCAACTAGTCTAGGAGAAGGAAAACTCTGAATTCAAACCTGTTAAACTCCGCTTAAAAATTGACCTTGTGTCATA
Organism: Sepioteuthis lessoniana; assembly: GCA_963585895.1. Lineage (NCBI taxonomy): Eukaryota > Metazoa > Mollusca > Cephalopoda > Myopsida > Loliginidae > Sepioteuthis > Sepioteuthis lessoniana. Next base: position 77,703,345 of record OY757908.1, read on the forward strand.
TCCTGCCCGAGCGGAGGGGTTGGTAAATAGTACCTTTCCCAAGCGTATTAGTGCTATG
>OY757908.1:77708602-77816102 GCA_963585895.1 Sepioteuthis lessoniana
ACGAACTATTCTGAACCTATCTCATGAAACAACAGCACTTGTCCAGCCACTTACCTCTCATCTCAAAAAACATCCAAGTAAGTCGAACAAGATATGTGAGACACTGCTGGAGAAGCAAGGACGAACTCACAAAGGACTATCTCACAAAGTAGATTTGTAATGTGTGTACATAGGCAATATAACATAAAGGTATGCCTGTACGTGAGTATATATATATATATATATACTCATGTACAGGCATATCTATACGTGTAATGCCCAGTCGGCTGGCGCTGTTGGATACTCCGATTGCTTCTCTGCAGAGAGGTAAGACCCACCCCAACGAGTGTCCTGGATATGACACTAAACAATCTGATGAGGTTCCAGTAATACTGGAGCTTTGGGGAATGCGGAGTACCCTTTTATTGCCATCGCTCCCCGGTCCACTCTGGCCCGACGTGGTAGCACCTGATAGTGCCCTATCTATGGGTTAAATAGAACTAACGGCATACTTTTGCTAAACTGAATGGTTTGACTAAACTGAATAGCTTGAAATAGAAATGTTTTTGATAAACCGTACGTACATTTAAACTGCATGCTTATGCTAAACTGAATTATTTGAAATGGAACTGTTTTTAGACATTGAAATCGTACTTACACTAAACTGAATTGTTTAATATAGAACTTTTTTGACATATAACTGTGTATAAACAAAATCTGTACTTATACTAAACTAAATTAGCTGAATTAGAACTACTTGACTAAACTGAATAGCTTGAAATAGAAATGTTTTCACAATTAAACTGTACTTACATTTAAACTGCGTACTCATGCTAAACTGGATTATTTGAAATCGAACTATTTTCATAAAAATGGATTTGGCGTTAAATAACCTACAAAGGTTGATATGCCATAAAACCCAACCAACCAACCAACCAACCTGTACGTGTGTAAGTGTTTGTGTAGTTTCCCAAGTCGACTGCTTTGTACTATTTCCTGTTCACCTAAAATCAAAACCCAACTCTGTGTTTGCCATTCAGGAACTGTTGACAATATGGAATTAGTTGAGACAAAACATGTGAAGGCAGTGCCTGTCAGAAACTTCTAGCACTGCTTCTAGAACCGAGAACGATGTTTCTATTAAATGTCTAGCTTCCCTAGAAGACCCTTTTGAAGATGATAATATTGATTTATAATTGTGAATACAGAAATATATCTCAGTAGAAAATAAGATATATTAAAATATGATAAAATAAGTATATGCCTAAATTTCTCAGATGAAGTTAGAAATTTTCTTAATTCGACATGAAACTCCTAAAGAAGGCCGAAGGATGCATCGGCCGAAACGTTGTGGATCTATCAATGAAAATGAAGACATACTCTAAGTGATAAAGGATAATATAATATATGATAGATAAATATATATAATGTGTAATAATATATAGATAAATATGTGTAATGTTTAACAAAGCTAATATAGTTATAAAAGATAATAATAATGAAAGATAATTATGATAGATAATATAATATAATATAATATAATAAACAGTAAAATTTAATATATATTAATAGAATATAATCTTTATTAAAATATTATAAGATGATTATGATATATGAGAAAAATACATTAATCCTTATCAATAGAATAAAGTTATTAATACAAAGCTTTTATTTAACCATTCTCATTGTTTAGTATTTTGGCCTTGTGATAAAAACTCACGATGACTGATTGGTGGTGGGGGGTCAAGGTTCCATTTAGGCCTTCTGAAGATACTCGCTTAAAGAAATACCGACTTGGTGGACTTGGTGATGATGGGGGAGAACTTTTAAGTCTGTAATAATGATTATTCCTCCTGGAAGTTGAGGGAAAAGTGGAAATAGAAACTAACGTCTCAAATAATGGATCATATTCAATGATGGCTTTGGCATTGAATAATACACGAAAGTTGATGTGCCATTAAACAAAGAAAGTAAACAAATTATTGGAGACAAATCATGTAACAGTCTTGTTGAGTCATTGTCTTTAATTGGAATCATTTTGAGATGAGGCTTCTTAATCTGAGAATTAATTTTTTTTATTTATTGCGGAACTTCGGGGTCCGTGGCGCAGCGGATAGTGGCGTTGAGTCTCTACGGTTCCAGGTGAGCATTGTCAGAAGTTAGCGGTTTCAAATCCTACCCAAGCCGGCCAGAGGTTTACTTGGTCAAAAAACGTGGTGCGATAGACAACAACTATGGAAGGCAGTAATTACCGGGGATACGGTTACAAGACTCATCATTCCTATCCGAGATCGCGGTAAATCACCTCAAGAAGGCCAGAGGTGAAATTTCGCCGAAACGTAGTGATAGAAGAAACAGCACAAAAAACCCCCACCAAGATGAGGACAAAAGTCCGCAATAAATAAAAAAATTAATTCTCAGTCTTGTAGAGGTTCTGATTTTGTTAATGTGATTTAAGTTCCGTATCTGTCATATTTGCCAATGTGTCATATTTGCATGTTTGTCGATCACATATCGATTCAAAAGAGAGTGTAGCGGAAAATATTTCGCAAATTACGAGAGAATGATTGTATTGGATCACCAAATCAAACAATCCGATGGAAGAGAGAAATGTCATATAGAAACAAACAATGTTATATTCAACATTCATGGACAATTCTTTTCGATTTTTCACGGGCTACAATGATTTTCTTCCTTACATTATTGTATTTAAGGATGTAAATAGAAAATTGTTTTAGAGAGGTCTTATTCACAAGAAGTTTTCGCACGCATGCGCCAGTGCGAATATACACAGATATGTATATATATATATGAATATACAATAAAAAATAGCATAGAAACTCACGTTGTCAATCCTTAGGTAAGCTAGTATTAAAAAAAACTTGAATTCTATTGGATTTAATTGAACAAACATGTATTCTTTCTTAAGTTATGTCACTCTAAACCCTCTCCCGATAAAAGCCAGCTGGGACCAGATTTGATTATTATAGACAAAGAAAAGATTTCTACTATACACTGAAACAGGTAAAATGCAGGCAAAGTTACAAAAAAAAGAGATCTATCTATCTATCTATCTATCTATTCTCTTCTCGGTTTGTTTATTATTTCTTTTGCCCACTGCCTTTCTCCTTTCTCTCACTGTATCTCTCTCCCAATATATATATATATATATATATATGAGTGTGTATGTGTGTGTGTGTGTGTGTGTATGTGTTCACACTTGTCTCTCAAATTATATCTATCTATCTATCTATCTATCTCATTATATATATATATATCTAGAGAGAGAGAGGGGGGAGAGAGAGAGAGAGAGAGAGAGAGAAATTGATAACAAGGTAATCCAAGTAGAAGGAGAGATTTATTGAGAAGCAAAGTGGACACTATAGCGTTTCGGTTCTAATGAACCATCATCAAGACTGTAAGAGGTGATATTAGTGTTGTTAAATCAACGATGGATGTTTAAAAGTACAAATGACAAAAAACTAGTGAAAATTTATATAACAAGAAAAAGTTGGCCGTTTAATTAATGAATCAGCGTTTGTTTGTTTTTTAAAATTACGTTATTTGACTTATTAGAAATATTGTATAGAATTTATGTTCCGTTTGTTTTCGAATCAAAAGGAGGAAGAAAAAGAAAAGAAAGACAAAAAGAAAAAGAGAAAGTATAAAATTATGATATATGTGGAATATATTAACAAAAGATGTAGCTATTTAAAATAGATTTGCTCAAGTAAGGAGGAATATTATTAAATCCCGGACGAGTATTTACGGAATTACAAAGTGAAATAACACAGGCCATGAAAATTCGTCTTCGTCTTTTATCATGAATGTAAATGAGCATCTTTGCAGAATTGAAATCGAAATTACGATTAGATTAAATGTGTTGAAGAAGTGCATTGTTTAAGTTACCAATTCTAATGTCTCTTTTGTGTTATTTCAAGCAAACATGAAGGTTCCGAGATGTTTCACCAATATATTATAACTTACAATTCTTACAAGGGGTACTATAAACACCGGCGTCTGAATATATGTTGCGTTGAGGGTAGAGTGTACTAAATTGCACATCGTTTTACAGGGTAAAGAGGTAGTTTTAATATTGAGTTTATTTAATTGTTTATTAGAATATATTCCATCTTCTGTTAATATATTCCACATATATCGTAATTTTATACTTTCTCTTTTTCTTTTTATCTTTCTTTTTTTTTTTCTTCCTCCTTTTGATTCGAAATCTTTATTGATAAACAAACGGAACATAAATTCTATACAATATTTCTAATAAGGCAAATAACGTAATTTAAAAAACAAACAAACGCTGATTCATTAATTAAACGGCCAACTTTTTCATGTTATATACATTTTCCCTAGGTTTTTGTATTTTGTACTTTTAAACATCCATCGTTGATTTAACATCACTAATATAATCTCTTACAGTCTTGATGATGGTTTATTAGAACCCAAACGCGAAGTGTCGACTTTGCTTCTCAATTTTTCTCTATATATTGTTGGATTACACTCCATCATTTACTTCTATATATATATATATATATCATTGGGGTCATCCCATCATACAATTTTAAATCTTAATCTATCTATCTATCTATCCTCTTCTCTTTTTATTATTATTATTATTATTTTTTTGCCCACTGACTTTCTCCTTTCTCCCACTGTATCTCTCTCACAATATATATGTATATATATATGTGTGTGTGTGTGTGTGTGTGTGTGTGCGTGCTAACACCTGTCTTTCAAGGTTTATCTATCTATCTATCTATGCGTTGTTTTACCATTAAATGTATAAATAAATAACTGCTCGGTTTTTGCCCTTTCACGGCTTTTTGTATTTCGCGTAACCAATGTTACAGCCAAAGACACAGAGGAAAAAAAATATGAAAAACAATGTAAAAGAAATTTGAACTCTGATTGCTTAGAGAAGAAAGGCGGAGATGATAGATAAGAAAGTTTATTCTTTGCGCTTCAATCAAGATAATATAGTTTTACTAGAATGGCCATTGGTTGAGTTTATTCTATGCAAGTTCATAGCATGCAGTGCCAAGATGGAGAGACGGTTCCGATTCCAGCGGGTGAGGACGCGACTTGGATTTTAGGACGTCGGCCACAATTGGATATAGACGGGCTGGCTCGATTTGTTTATGGGGATATTTTATTGATGTGTTCCTATTTACAAAATGCACTACATCATCTCAACACAAATGAAATTCACACACGTATGTGTGTGTGCATGCATGTGCCTGCGTATATATATATATATATATATATATATATATATATATATATATATATATATATATATATATATAAGTCGCTTGAGGATTGCTGAAGTATAGATAACTGAGCAAATACTTTTCTGTAACAAATTTCTCTATAAAATAAGTAAATAATAATTATATATCATACTCATACTTGTTGGAAGCACTGGTGGTGTAATTGTTACTGCCATTGGAAATGGATGCGGAAACCCAGGCCGTTTACATTTCCCATAGCACTAACATTTCCCATAGCACTAACATTTCCCATAGCACTAACACCATAGGTAAAGGTTTGAATCTAGCTATTTTCACTCCAGTTATATGGCAGAATGGGCTCTTTAACCTTGGTATGGTAGCCGATCTTGGAGAAGGAAAAATTTGGATTCAAACCTGTTAAACTCTTTAAAAAATGACCTTGCGTCGTATCCTGCTCGCACGAAGGAGTTGATAAATTCATATACTAATATATATCATCATATATTATATATATTGTGCTAAAATTAGCAAAAAATATTATTTATGTATATTTATTTACGTATATATACAGAGAGAGAGAGAGAGAGAGAGAGAGAGAGAGAGAGAGAGAGAGAGAGAGAGAGAGAAATCGAAAATAGATATGAACAAACCGAGACGGAGTAAGAATTGAATTCGCTGACTTTTGAAATATATATATATATATATATATATATATATACATGTGACGAAAAGTCGCAATTTCTGGCCATTATACCCCTATCTCTAAAACCACCCAAATTAGACGAACAAATGCGGGACACATGGAGAAGTGGCGGAGGAGGGTCAGGGATGTCCGTGCTAGCGGCACGACATGATGATGATGATGATGATGGATACAGAATGTTGCTTAGAGAACCTGCTGAATACGATGGACGATAAAGATTAATCGCACGCACACACGTGCAAGAGAGAGAGAGAGAGAGAGAGAGAGAGAGAGAGAGAGAGAGAGAGAGAGAGAGAGCGAAATCTGTGCTATCGACACGACATAATGATGATGATGATGATGATGGTTTATATATATATATATATATATATATATATATATATATATATATAAGCTCTCTCGTAGCACACCACAGTTCAGCTAAAAATATGATCTGCTAGATGATGATAGAGAACATCACACGAAACTATGTCTTGATACATTTTCAAGTCACATATTTTGAAGAAAATTAAAGTTTCTTTCATTGTTCATTTCTATTTTGGTAGGTACTGTTTCAATCTCATTACTTTCTGTACAAAACTCGTATTTTGAAGGAATTAACGTTCCATTTATTGCACATTTCAGTCTTGGTAAATACAGCTTCAGTATTGATAATTTTTGACATACCTTCTAAAATGTGGTAGAATTATTGTTTAAATTATTTTTCCCCATTTCTTTTAATTTTGACCTTTTTTCTATTAATATTGAAACGATTTCTTTTTCTCAATATTAAACTTTACATCCGGTGGTCTGCGAAGTTCAAAAAGTATATTGGGGAATTTTTTTTTATTTTCTCTAAAAGCACTCAATAGACATCATTTTATTTTTGTCTACTGCCGCCTGAACGAGTACTTCTTTTTGCCAATAATGATTTGGTTTGAGAAAATTTCTTTTTCCATCTTTCATGTTCTTTCAGAACTATACACACATACTTATTTATTAATATATCAGTAAAAAAATCTATATGAGACTGATGCTTCTATTCAATTCATATATATATATATATGCGCGTGCGCGCAAACACACACACACACACACACACACACACACACACACACACACACACATATATATATATATATATATATATATATATATATAATTATTTTTGTTAGTCCAATTAAAGGAAGGTAAACATTTCAAAATAAAAAGGTTCGGAAATGAATTTCAATGTGGTATAAAAAGAGCAGGACCTCCGAAACACCTGTTGCGATAAAACCCGAAAATACCACATTGAAATTCATTAGCGAACCTATTCATTTAAAAATATATATATATATATATATATATATATATATATATATATATATATATATATAAGGGGTATAAGACGGTTCTTACCATTCCCAAGGGTTTGAGTCCGAAGGGAACGTAATATATATATATATATATATATATGAAAAACAGAATATTTACCAATATATATATATATATATATATATATATATTGAATGTATATATATGTATATATATATATTTATCAAATATATATTAAAATGAATAAGTTCGCAAATGAATTTCAATGTGGTATTTTGAACAAAACAAATAAATCCTAAAAATACAAATCTTTTTGTACCTACTCATTTTAAAATATTTCTTTCTCTCTTTGAACCTACAAAATTTTTTTTTTACATATATATATATATATATATATATATATATAATCAAATCGTTCTGATAGCACGGATTCTCTTGATTCTTCCCCGCAATCCGTCTCTATCGCCCATCGAATCTGGAACATCCTCTAGACGGCGTCTAGTGTCTGAACAGAGCTAATGAATATCATTACTCATCGGCCAACTCTAGTGTGTCCCTGTGTGAGAGGTCACAAGAGGACGTCGCTCATAGGTTCTCCCCTAGTTCTCCAGTAATGTCCACCATGTCTTGTTTATCTTACTTGGGTGAATTGTGAGATGGGAGGTAAGTGGCTGATAAGCTGCTGTTTTGTGGGATTTTGCTTCCAGGATTTATTCAAAACAGCTTGGTGAATCCTCGTTTAGTTCATATCAAGTGTTTTCTCTAAGCGCTTCGTTAAAGTTCAGGTTGTGCAGCCATACAATTGTACTGAATCGGCTATAGCTTGAAAGCGTTCCTATTTGGTAACAATAACCTATTCTCTTATCATATAAATCTTTCTTGCTTTCTTGGTAAATATTCTATTTTTCATATATATATATTAAAATGAATACGTCCGTAAGTTATTTTGAATTTGGTATTTAATTTTTTATTATTTCATATACTTGTGCTCTACACGTGTTTCAGACTTTACATTCTCTTCAGGAGAACTATAGCGGTCAGGGAAATCTCTTTTAGTGTTTTTATAGTAAAGATTGTTTCGATAAGGATGTGATTCTTTTTACTTCCAGGATTCGTTTCTATGAATATATAACTAGACTCAGTTGTCCGTGAAGACCTCTGGTCTCTGCTGATATATATATATATATATATATATATATATATAAGTTTATATATGTTTACAATTTTTTTATTTTGTATGTGTTTGTGTGTGTGTGTGTGTGTGTGTGTGAGAGAGAGAGAGAGAGAGAGAGAGAGCGAACGAGCGAGAGAGAGAGAGAGAGAGAGAGGGAGTGTGTTAGTGTCTATACTTGCATACGTGCATGGAAACGTTTTGAAGCCATGATCATTGTCGGTAGGAAAAATTATGAGTCACCCGATTAAAAGTCCGATTTTCCCACCTTGATCTCTCACTCTCTCTCTCTATAATTCTGATCATATCTATTCATCTGTATATCTCAATCTTTTCTTTCTTTCTTTCTTTCTTTCCCTGTTTCATCTATCAATCTAACTATCTATCAATCTATCTATCTAAAGGTGAGCTTAATTTGATATAAAGAACCCATGTGTTATGACCTCTCATACTTTAGTTTTCTCTTTTGCTACCTGAGCAAAACTGGTATACCAGCCGTGAGCCACGTTTGGTTGAATGCCTGCTGACGTCCCCACAAAAGATTTTCTTTTCTTTTCAACTCACTCACTACTCGGAGACATGGCAACGATTGGTAACTGCGCCTGCGTTAAACAATGAACTTCCTGTTTCTCTTATTCGTCTGCCACTGCTTCCGAAACTCGACCGGCAGGACGCCATTTTCCTTTTTCACATCGAGACACTCACGTCGACGATACCCAGAGCGAGACAGACATAAACAGAATGAAATAAATAACAATTGTCTCCATTCGGGGGCGTGTACATTTTAATTAGCAGACTGTTGCAACGTCTGGTAAGAGTATTCGCATCAGAGTTGTCCAACCTCTCCGCCACTAGCAGTTCATCCAGACAGTTGGGGCTATAAAATACGACGATTGCATCTCTGCAGAGGGGTCAGACTTCATTACTAGTGTGCTGGATATGACACTAAACTGAATCTGAGGATGAGGCTCCAGTCCTGGAGCTTTGGGGAATTTGGAGTACCTCTTCTTGCTATTATCCCCGGTATACTCTTACGCAGAGTGGTGGTACTAGTTAGGGACCCATCTGTGGGTCTAAAAAGACTTTGTAATCATATACTCTGCTTGAAACCCTTTAATTGTGTGCAAACAAATGAGCTCTGGCTCGTTTAAAAATGTTACCTACAAACTATTCACTTCAAAATCATATATCTATCAACAGGATTTGTTCTCCTTCTCTTAGACTAGTTGCCTTACCAAAATTAAAGAACCCAGTCTGCCTTATTGTTCACCCATTGCTGAAGGAGAGGAGAACAGATGGAAATATAAATAGCCTTAAACTCCGATCTATTCTATTTCATCGCCTGTCGCTTCAGTAGAGTGGTTAACCAGTCCACCAGGATGATTCCTAGCACTTCGTGGTTTATAAAGTGCTCAATGAATAGGGCTTTGTGACACATATGGACAGACTCAAATAATACAACAAGTTTGCCCCGAAACTAATGCCTCCTATTTATCACTACAGAATTTACAGCAGGCACAGTAAAAGTAAAGTAAAGTAAAGTTAGCGACCATAGTCGAGGGTGACCCGAAGGCTCCCTTTTCGATAGCTACTACACCAAGGTGTAGGGGAGGGCGCTACTCCATTCCCTGGATTGCTCCACTTTACCCTTGAACCGTACCTTATAATGCTGAGTGTTAAGCAAGGTGGTATCAAGTTCCATTTTTAAAGTCTTTGGTATGACTCGACCTGGGATTGAACCCAGGTCTCCCGGGCCATTGGCGAACACTCTAACCGCTGGGCCAATGTATATAAAAAATGAAGCTATATAGCTAAATATATCACTTTAATTTTCCGTAAAGTCTTCCTCTTCGCATACTGAAGTATTTTATTCCAAACCTTGACCACACACACACACACACACACACACACACACACACACAATATATATATATATATATATATATAGTCTGAATGTAATAAGCAAATCACATAAACTTCAATTGTTGTATAGCAATGATGATATCAATAATAATAATTGAGGCGGACTCTGTTGTTCTCGATCCGAACGGGTTTATTTTTTTCTACCTCCAGCCCTTGATGACTTGAAGATAGAGACACAATTCATAAGGGCCTATGCTAACTATACTATGCTGACCCCAACGACGCGCGGCGAATCTTGTGATGTCTAAGATCTCAACTTATCTCTGCCGGTCGAGACCTAAACTGATCTGATCTGATCTGATCAGATCCGAAAAACTAAACTGTTCCCTTCGATGGCTGTACCTCAACTGTCTGTTTTTTTCAAAATCCTAAAATTGTCAGGCCATCTCTTCCGAGCGTGACGTCATACACCCTCTCAATTCACCCCAACTGTGCCTCTAGCTCCATTTCCAGTATGGGAGTTTATTATAACAGATGATGATTATCATATCCTTTCCATATGGGCGTGTTAGTGCATCGTTTGACTACGACACCTGAATCAAGAGTAGTTCAAAGTCTTATTAAAGTAAATAATAAAATATAATTGACGAAAAAGGATTTATATAATTAATCATTACCTTAAATATATAACACAGTAATTCAAATTTGGTTTGAAAAAATTGTCACATTTTTAACTACATAGACTTCAAAACAAAGCCTGAGTTTAAATTTTAGATTATATCAATATGCTTTATTGACGTTAATGAAGTTATTTGATGCATTCTAAAAAAACTGCTGGACAGTCGGCTGAGGCAAGAGAATACACCGACTGCGTCTTTGCAGAGGGGTAACACGTCCCAAGGAGTGTCTTGATATGACCCGAAACAATCTGATCGTGAGGCTTCAGTCTTAGAGCTTTGAAGAATGTTGAGTACCCCTTCATTGTCATTACTTCCAGCTCCACTCAGACCTGAGGTGGTAGTACTTGTTTGGCTCTCTTCTATGGGTTAAATAGAACTACTTAAACATTTGATTGTGTGCAAACAAATGACTGATGTTAAATTGAATAGTTAGTGTCATGTAACAATACATGAAACCATTTAACTGTGTGCAAACAAATGAGTTCTGGCTTGTTGAAAATGTTTCCTACAAACTATTTGTTTACAAAGCATATATATATATATATATATATATATAGTCATCCACAGACAGATCTGTTTCGTTCTATCAGAACTCATCAGTGTGGCTAGACAGTATCTTCCCGTAGCTGGGATTGAAACCCTGGTTGACTCAAACGCCAAGCCAAGGTCTCTAACCATTCAGCCACGAGGAGCCATTCGCTGCGAAGTAAATTTTAAACGGTTATGAATCACAAATACTATTGTTTACATACATCCGTTCAACGGCAGCCGAGACCTCAGTTCTGAAACGAAGAGGCTTGCAATGAACGCTAATGGCAACACGATTACTTCTTCGCCGGAGAACTCAACCCTACGGGGGTAGGGGAGTATCTCTCTCTCTCTCTCTCTCTCTATATATATATATATATATATATATAATCATTATATGTATAGAAATGATTTGGTATTAAATAACCTACAAGGATTTCTATGCCATAAAACCCAACCAGCCAACCAAATTAAAACTGCTGTCTGGAGTTATTGAATCAAACCAAATAATTTTACTTCAATACAAAATAATAGTGATCAAAAATTAATCAACACCTGAAATAGAACAAATAACCAACGCATATGATAATTCTTTGAATCCTTTACATTCTTTTAGAGTGACTTTTCTTCCCATTAACAGCCACTTGATGCATTCTTGCTTGACACCCGGCAATAATGTCACCCTCTCCTATACCCCGGTTTAGTAGCTATTGAAAAGGGAGCCTTCGGGTCACCCTCGACTGAGGTTGCTAACTTTACTTTCCATTGATTTTGTTAATTTTTTTCACTTCAGCCGGTTTAATTCTTGACATGATAGTTTTAATTACTTCCCATACAGGGGTCGGAGGTCGGGTAGCGTAATGGTTAGCAAGCTTAACTTGCAAACCTACACAAGTGAGTTCGAGTCTCATTGGGTGCCCCATTCATATGACCTTGTGCTACGTCTTAGCAAAAATCTGCGTAAATTACTACTTCCCGTACAGGGTGCGGGAGTAAAATTTGGAATGACTTTTAAAACTTTTTTTAGTCTAATTAGCCCAATAAAAAACGCGATAAATCAAAATTTTCATGATTAGCTCTAAAGCACTTTATTTAAATTAAAATTCAGCCAAATACAAGCACACAAAAAAGAAACCAAGCCAAAGTTTATTTGTTTGACATACACAAAGCAAAGAAAATTTTTTTTTACAGAAATTGAACTTTGTAAGAAAAAGGTAGGAATGGAGGATTGAACAAAAAACAAAAAGAAGGCTTTTTGACTGCTCTCGCTACGGTAATTAAGAAGGACCTCACAACGCCAATAAGAAAGCACGCTAATGAATTGAAAGTCAACAAAAAACTATGAGGACAGCAATTAAACAAGATTTAAGTCCAGACCTAAACCCTTTTGATTATTCTATATGGGGTGCTTTTAAAAAACAAAACAAATGCAGCTTCCTATCCAAATATTGTTTTGCTTAAGACTCCTATTGAGGAAGAATGGAATAAAATGTCTTTTGAAGGTTTGAAAATCATTTCGAAGACATCTTCATACAACAAGTGGCGGCCATATTGAGTAAATTTACTTATTTTGTTGTTCATTTTGAAAAATCAAAATTAATCTCGTTTTATAATAGAGTTGTTTATTATTATACTAGAATATTCTTAATTTTGCTTCCACACTCTGTTGGTCTGCATTACTGTTATATTATTTGCCACTTTTATATAATTTCATTTTCGTATTTCACCATAAATAAAGTTGGCGACCTTAGTCGAGGGTGATCCGAAAGTTCCCTTTTCAATAGCTACTACACCGTGGTGTAGGGGAGGGCGCTACTTTATCACTTGGATTGCTCCACTTTACCCTTGACTGAACCCCGGTGTCCTGCACTATGAGCGAACACTCTACTCATTAGATCATGGTCCAGGAGACAGCTGTTCAATCCCAGGTCGAATCATACCAAAGACTCAAAAAATGGTACTTGATACATTCTTGCTTGACACCCGGCATTATAAGTTATTGGACCAAGGGGAAAGTAGAACAATCCAGAGAATGGAATGTCGCCCTCTCCTATACTCCGGTTTAGTAGCTATTGAAAAGGGAGCCTTCGGGTCACCCTCGACTGAGGTCGCTAACTTTACTGATTTCACCATAGATTTTCGATCGGATTCAGATCAGGACTTGATAGCCCAGTCAGTTTGGGGCTGTAGAATTCACCGACTTCAGCTCAGCAGAGGGGGTTAAGACACCCCCAACAATTGTCCTGATTATGGCATTAAACAATCTGATGGTGAGGCTCAAGTAATGCTAAAGCTTTGGGGAATACGGAGTACCTCCTTATTAGCATCGCTACCAGGTCAAATCTGGCCCGGATTTGTAGCACCTGATAGGTTCGTATCTGTGGGTCAAATAGAACTGTTTGAAATTTAAACTGCGTTCAAACAAATGACTTCTGCTTAATTGAATTGTTTGAAATAGAACTGTTTTTACATTTAAATGTGAGTAAAGAAAACTGATGTTTAATTGAATTTAAGTGAAACATTGGAATACTTGGAAACCATTTAACAGTGTGCAAATGAATGAGTAATGTCGAATAAAATAATTATTGTTAATAGCAATACTTGTAACCGATTCACTGTGTGCAAACAAATGATTAATATTGAACAGAATTATAAGTGTTCGGTAGTAATAATTGAAAACCCTTAACTGTGAAGAAACAATTGCAATACTAGTGTGTAAGCAAATTAGTCGTGACTTATTTTAAAAATGAATTTACCGACAAACTAATCTCTTAAACATCATGTATATCTATTTAAATGTGTGGAAACAAATGACTGATGTTAAATTGTTACTGTTACATGGCAATTCTTGGAACCATTTCACTGTGTGGAAAAATGAGTTCAGGCTCGTTTAACAATATTATCAAGAAAATGTGTTTACAAATCATATCTTTAAAAAGATATGATTTGTAAACACATATATATGCTTCCTTATAACTCGCTTTCGTTTACGTTCATCTTGAGGAAGCAAGTTCTTAAAATTATTTCCTTTTGCTTTGAGTTCTCAATTTAGTTATATTTTTAATAGTATTCTTTATCGTTCGATGACCTCTGCAAAACTCCTTTGATATCTCAAAAGTGAACATAGCCTCATTAAAAACTTTGTTATTTTCTGTTTTTCAGCTAATTCTAGACGTTTCCATTTACTCATGTTTCAATATATACTATGGACAAAAAGTTTTTTTTTATATTTTATATTTTTATCTGATTACTAACTTCAATGAGTCCCTTAAGAACGAACTATTAAGAATGGCAGAAAATTTAGTTAAACATTTTACTAAGGTTAGAAATAGACGAGTTTAAATTTGACAAAAATTCGTTCAGAAGAGTTATTGACGATTTGCATTATAACTTCAGAATTATATATATATATATATATATATATATATATATATATATATATATATATATATATATATATGGTAAATACAATTTCATTCTAATATTTTATGTAAGTTGGCAGTCAACGTAACTGAGCTTCGTTCACCAACGCAAAATTACGTTTTCAGGAGGAAAAAATAGTTTTACTAATACAATTCAATGTAGCCTGTGGCGGGAAAAAAGCTTTGATAGCAAAAACGGATGACAAAAACTAAATCAGTAACTAAATACATAAATATGATGTAATGGATCCTAAACGAAGATGTGTGCTCCTCGGTGATATTAATTGATATATATATATATATATATATATATATATATATATATATATATATATATACACAAAAAAATGTTAATATGTATACACAAAAAGGGTTTTAAAAAAAGAAATGAAGAAAATAAGATTTACTCGGTTTGAGGAAGATTAAGGAAAAAGAAAATATTTCGGAAGAAGAAAATCAGATGCGGGGGCGGTAAAGTAAGATAAGCGAAAGGAATAATAATAATAATAATAATAATAATAATAATAATAATAATAATAATAATAATAATAATAATAATAAATTGTGCGTAGTGAACGTAAGTAAATTCAGAAAATTAGAGAAATGATACAAGTATGGCAGCGAGGACAAGATAGATTGGTTAGAAAGAAAGAAGGAAAAACGGGCATGTAATGAAAAACAAAATAAAAAACAAAACAAAACAAAAACAAACAAAAAATAAAGAAATAAAAAGCAAAACCAAAGAAACCAAAAGACAAAAACAAATTTGCCTGATGACTGAAAAAGTTATAGTTTAAAAGAAGTCAGGTTTCGAGCCCAGTTTAAGTTTTACTTAAATTACAAATTTTCCAGGCTCAGGGTCCAATGTTTCTTTTATTGTTATGAGAGCCATCAGTGTTTCTCGTGATACGTTCGAGGGCCATATGTGGCTCTCAAACTGCATTTAAAATAAAGGATTGAACAGTGAAATCGTGAAACGGTTTAGAATATACTGACTGTATCCTCAGTAGAAAGGTACTCCTAGCAAAAATGAGTGTCCTAGGTAAGATACTAAACTGCGTCTGATGGTGAGGCTCCAGTACAGAAGATAGAGGGAAGGTGCTGTACCTACTTTAATGTTATTGCTCCCCATCAATGAGTCAAATAGATCTGCTTGGAAGTTTTAAATCTTCGATAAGAATATGTAAAACCTTGTAACTGAGTGCAAACAAATTATTATTAAATAGAATTCCGAATGCTACGAAGACTTCAAACCTAAGGATAATTATTAGATATTTTAAACCAGATAAAACCGATCTATGGAACAAATAGATCTGTTTGCAAACCATTCATACTCGATCGGATTACTTAATACCATATAACTCTAAATTGTTTAAATTAAGAATAGTTACTTAAAGCTAGAATTATTTACTAAGGACTATTACTATTGGTTTGGTTTGATTTTATAGTGAATCGATAGAGTAATATCGACACGACCGCTGCTTGGAAGAAACTACGCTTTATTTTATCGGTCAAGTCTGACTTCCATATGTCCGATGGAGAAAAAGCTTGACGGTAACTACACAAAAATGCTGCGAGCAATATTGAACTAGTCCTAGAGGCAGTACTCCACAAAGCAGCAGCTGTACGGCCACCTACCACCCATCACGAAAACTATCAAAATTAGACGAACCAGACATGCGGGACGCTGCTGGAGAGTTAGGGACGAACTCATAAGGGATGTTCCTCTGTGGACCCCTTCACATGAACTAGTAAAGGCAGGACGACCAGCTCGAACCTACATACAGCAGTTCTATGCCGATACAGGATGTAGCCCTGAAGACCAGTCGGAAGCAATGGACGATAGGGAGGAGTGGCTAAAGAGAGTCAGGGATATCTGTGCTGATGGTGCGACATGATGATGATGATGATGATGATGATTGATTTTATGGTATATCAACCATTGTTGGTTATTTGAAGTCAAATCTGGGTTATTTAGATATATAAGATTGATATGATTTGTAAACATAAGTCAAATTGTTCCAAGTATTGCTATGCGTCACTAACAATTCAATTAAACATCAGTCATTTGTTTACAAACAGTTAAACGATTAAACAGTTCTATTTCAAACAATTCAATTTAGCAAAAGTCATTCATTTGCACTCAGTTTAAATTGGCCCATCGATAGGACTCTTTCAGGTGCTACCACTCCGGGTCCATTCCGACCTGGGACCTGGTAGACCTGGGAACGAGGATAATGAAAGGGTACTCTGCATTCCCCAAAGCTCCAGCATTACTGGAGACTAACCATCATATTGTTTTGAGTCATATCCAGAACACTCCTTGTTAGGGGTTAGTCTTACCCCTCAGTGGAACTACAGTCGGTGTATTCAACAGTCAGTCGATTGGACTGTATTATTATTAGTTACTTGAAACCATATAGCTGTTTGCAAAAGAAATGAATATTATCAAATAGAAATAATTGCTTGAAACCATATAATTTTTAATATAAGATAGGAATACTTGACACTCTACACCTGTGTTAATTTTTTTTACAATTGAATAAGAATACTTGATATCATATTACTATGAGCACAAAATCTCTAAAGAAACAACTACAGGGTGGAACGATAAAATTGTCGTCCCAAAGAAAACAACACTACAGCTTTATTTTGAAACTTTTATTGAAAAAATCAATTCAGGTAACTTGATTATGTAGTAGAGCTGACATCTATTCAATGTAGCCGCCTTCAACCTCAATCACCGCCTCGATACGGATCCGGAACTGGGAGCATGCCTTTTCCACAAGCGCGGGCGGGAGCTCGGCGAATACTCGGCGGATGGCGGCGATCAGGCTGGCTTTGGTATTGTGGGAGGTCATGTTGGTAATGTTCTCGACGTATGACCAAACGAGGTAGTCCAGCGGGTTCAGGTCGGGGGAGGAGGGAGGCCAGTGAGAGAAGGGTACAAAGTCGTAGCGCTCCTTCTGAAGCCAAGCCTGGGTCTCTTTGGACTTGCGGGCCGTCGCCGAGTCCTGCTGCTACACACAGGGTCTGCCACCGGCCACCTGATTGCACGAGGGGATCACCACACTCTTCAGCACATCCAGTTACACTTTGGTGTTGACTTTCAAGCCGACTTCGAAGATGTGAAGTGATATGATGTGGCCCTCACTTGAAACCACACCAAAGACCATAACCGTAGCCGGAAACTTTGTTTTCATCACCCTGGGCACGTCCCTGTTATTCGTGGCAATCCAGATTTGCATTTTGAGGTTTCTGGCAATGGTCCTGTTGTCATAACTTGGATCGGTAGAGAGCATGAGTTGTACAGCGGCACATCTTCGATCTCGCACGTTGAAAATTGTGTCACTTTCAGACATGATAGAAGTCTCCTATCGCTCTTAGGATTTGTACACAACTGACCAACTTGTAGATGGTCTGCAATAAAAAAAGAAAACCGGTTTTCATTAAACGGAAATGGAATCATGTCGTCTTTTCTAGGGCGACAATTTTATCGTTCCACCCTGTACAGAGAAAATGAACCATGGACGTTATTCCCTAACCTCTAAGATTAAAATAACTTGAGACAGGTTAACATGCCGTAAAAGTCAATCAATCAATCAATCAATCCCCTTTAAAAGAGTGACAAAATACAATCATTCTCTTCACTGATTGTTGGTCTGGAAGTTTGGTGAATAAATTTAACAAAATGAAAAAGAAATTGGAAAGAAAAAAATGAAAGGAAAAATTACTATACAAAGAAACACGGGTGTAGTGAAGTCAAATATAGTGTTACCCCCCGCCCCGATCAGTTCAGTTATAATTACTAAAGAGTCTTCACCTTAACTGGACCGGAGTTAAGATATATCGAATAAAGTTAAAGTAAGGCAATTACCGTGTTTGTCTTTTGGTACTTTGGAAAAGAAGTAAAAAATAAGTTGAATTTCGTCGAATGATGAAAGAAGAAAAAAAGTAAAAAGTGGTTATAATATATATCAGTATTTTTTTCTAAAACAAATACCGTTCATTACAAAACTAGAAATGTTAGTTTCAAAACTGAAGCGATAGTTGCAACTAGCGAATAAAATTGTGCTCAAC
This sequence comes from Sepioteuthis lessoniana, assembly GCA_963585895.1. NCBI lineage: Eukaryota > Metazoa > Mollusca > Cephalopoda > Myopsida > Loliginidae > Sepioteuthis > Sepioteuthis lessoniana. The sequence continues at coordinate 77,727,568 of OY757908.1, forward strand.
CCAAAAGATGTCTCAGAATTAATGTTTGCTTAAGTTTTTTTTGTTTTAATGGCATATCAACCTTTGTAGGTTATTTAATGCTGAAACCATCCTTCTAGAAGAACAGAAGTGGTACTATTTAACCCACAGCTGGGAGGATAAGAGGGTTCATACCTTTCCCAAGGGTATTTGTCCGAAAGTGAACATAATAGCACGACTGGAGTTCGAACTCGCTAAGTGCGATTCCGCAGTCCATCGCTTTAACCATTACACCACGAGAACACCCTCCCGGTCAGAATTAATCTCTCTTTCTCTCTCCCTTCCTCTCTCTCTCTCTCTCTCTCTCTCAATATATATATATATATATATATAAAAGGTAAAACGGAAGAAAAATATGTCTGATGGTTTGTTTACTTTGCTACGTGTTTCGACTTCAATCTTTTTTTTTTTGTTGATGCAAAAGTGTTTTATCAAAATTATTTTAGTTTGAGAAATAATTATGATTGATGAATTTTGATTCAATTAAAAGCCTTCGTCAGGGCCTGTAGGTCTTGCTATGTGAAAAAACGGATTAATACTAACAATACTTACAAGCTCTGATGAAGATTTCTAATTGAATCAAAATTTATCTGTCATAATTATTTCTCATACTATAATAATTTTGATAAAATACTTCTGCATTTAAGTAAAGATTGAAGTCGAAACGCGTCGGCAAATAAACAAATTCTCAAACATATTTTTCTTTCGTTTTACCTTTTCTATGTACTTGCAGTCAGATTCAACTCATTTCTTTCTGCACTTTAAATATATGCCTTGATACGTTTGGTGTCGTCAGTGATGTTTTGTTTGGTTCATTGAGGAGTTTCGGGTCTTCCAACAGCATACTCCCCTTACCAAGAAGACCCTGTTAGAGATGATCAGTCTCTGATACGTCCTCCAGTTTACGAAAAAGTGGAAAGAAAGAAGAAAAATTGACTACTTTTTATTTGGTCGATTGTAGGCCACTCATCCACGCATCTGATTGGTAGTTACAAACAACCAGTCTAATGCGCGTCACTGACTATTTTAGTGATCTGCGAGGACATTAGCACTTTTTTTAAACACATGGATTATTCGTAATTATTCATTTGCACAGCTCCTGTCTTCCTGTCCAGTACGCAGCTCATGCCTTACCCGAATGTCTGGTTCTGTGATTTTTTTGTTTTTTTTCTTGTTCCTTCCCCGCAAAAAAAAAAAAAAAAAAAAAAAAATTCTCTCGCCATACAAGTTCAAGTTTTTCCAAATTAACTAAAATTGACTGAATTAAATCGGGCATCGATCTAATCAGCTTACTAAAGTTAGAATGGCAACCGGAAAAAAAGAAAATTTCCTCCACTTTATGCACCCCCGCTTGCTAAAAGAAAAGCGAATTTCCTTTAAGTATTTGTTGTAAAACACATCTAAGCGCTCGAAACAATGTTTGAGAAATTCTAAGTTTCTAAAAGAACAGTTTTATTGAAAAATTCTATCTTTTCATGGTCTACTAAAACCTATGGAAAGTCTGCGTTTTACCGACTAAAATAAAATGAATTATGTTAAAGAGCGATTTAATTATACCGGTAATTGGAAACTTTTTTTCCTTTCACCCCCACCAATACGGAAAAAAAATTATAAATGAAAATAAAATAATCGGTAAATCACAGTAAAAACTATGCAATTCACTTTAACTATTTACAATAGAATAAATTATTGGGGCTTGAAACATTGATTAAGAAATATTAATTTAAAAAAAAATTAACTATTTAACTGAAAGACAAAATTCGAAGTATATTGTATTCCTTTTTCCATATGTTAAAAATGTTTTTTATATACAATTTCAGCGTTTTCTCGACTAAAAAAATAAAAATAAAAGAATGAATTAAATTAATATACAACAACAATAAGAAACTTTTCTTTTCTTTTCCTTTTTCTCTCTCACATGTCATGCGTAAAAAAAAGGAAAGAAAACAACAATAACGAAATCGACCTCCCTATCTACTCTAGAACAAATCAATGACACTTGAAATACTGATCGAGAAATATTAGTTTTGAAAGATTTGAAAACAATTGAAAGACCGAAACCACAAAACCTGTATTCCCTTTCTCTATACAACACACACATACATACACACATCTACACACAAATCTACCTGCACTCATGTATTATATTAGGAAAGATTTCGGTTTCCCTTGTAACTATTACAACTAATTTAAGATGAACTCATCGAATTAACACATGAAATATTAAAATGTTTAACTATTATGAATATTTACACAATAACGTTTAAAACCCTGCTATTTACATCTTATTCTTAAATTCCTGAAAAAAATACAAAAACGTGAAGACCACCATAGAAAACTAATCAAAATGTAAAACAAAAATTCGAAAGCTCGTGTATTACTTTTCCTATGATACCCAAAGAAATGTTACATGCATAGATACGCCTGCACTCACCATCGCACCCACCCTTATTTATATTTACATACCCACACACTCGGCCATACTTCCCTGGCTTTAGCTGGGCCGTCTGACATTCGTACCGGATGGGGTATCGATCAATGCAGATTCGAGGCCGAAAAGCTCCCAACTTTGGCTGGGCCACGCTCGGGTGGGCGAGCTGCTTTTATGACTCCTATGTACCCCTTGTATAGCACTAGACCGTGAGGTCTAGTTCAAGCTATATTCTGGCATACGTGCTCGGATCTAGATTTAGGTCCGTGATACTGCTTGCCTCATTAGACCCACATTGCACTTAGTGGATCAATGACTAGCAGGATTCGAGTCTCGGCTCGTTCCCGACCTTCCCCTTCCCTTTATACTCACTTTAATCGGCCTTCAGGCATTTGACCTTGTGTCAAGTCCTGTCTGGTGGGAGGCAGCGACAAATATCATACCCACACTCTCGGCCACGTACACGCACACTTAGGCAACCATTTATATAATCAAATTCCGATTGCTCGATTAACTATTTATTATAACTAGATTAAAATAAAGTCAACAATTTAACTTGTAAAATATGTCTATTGCTCATTTGTAGATAATTACAAAACCGATCTAAAGAGTAAGTCTTGTAACTAACTAACAATGTATTTATACCACTTTTGTGAGTATTTACAAATAAATAAATAAGATAAAAAAACAAACTTCAGAATTATTATACATATATGTATATTATATTATGTGTTTATTTGGTAGCCCATGAGCTACTTTTTTTTTAACCACAGCCATTTGGCTGTTCTCTCTACCGTCTTAATTATGATTTCAGTATCTTTCCTTTTTCTGGTTCCTGCCAAACCAATGTCTTACAAGGCCTTACATGGAGACCTTGCAACGAACCACCTTGAGCCAACCTCTATTGGCGTACAGCTTACATTCCATTCATTATTTTTGCATATCTCTAGAAGTTCATCATATTTAAACTTCTTCAGTTCATGGGCCTCTTCTAGGTGTTCCTCTCGTGGAACTGACAATTCCCATATTATTATTTTCTTTATATATATGCACTAGTAAAGTGCGACAAAAGGTCAATTTTAGGCGGATTTCAAAAGGTTTGAATTCAGAGTTTTCCTTTTCCAAGACCGGTTGTCATGCCAAGGCTAAAGTATCCAGTCTGCCCTACTATTTACCAATAGCTGGAGGGAGTATAATTGGATTCATATCTTTCCCATTGGTATTTGTGCCACGTGAGGTGCATAGAATCTCGTTCAGGGTTTGAACTCAAGTCACCGTGTCCATTTCTCACAATGGTAACTATAATACCACGTGTGCTTCCCTAATAATATATCTCTCTCTGTTTTTCCGTCAGGAGAAATTATGTAGCCTAGTCATCTACAGTGAATGGACAAATAAAAAAAGTAAAAAGGCTAAACATAATATTGGCCATGCCTTTTCACATTTTGCAAGGAGAAAATTTCTGCTAGATTATATGACAATATTTCAAATACTGTATTAGTGTCATTATGAGTGGATAAGCGCGTGAGTGAAGAAACCAAGCTGCCCACACGGTTAAGCGAAAAACCGGACAACGCGCAGTGATTTCGTTAATGAGAGAGAGAGAGAGAGAGAGAGAGAGAGAGAGAGAGAGAGAGAGAAAAGAAACGAATAAAATTATCCACAATTTCTTGATTATTTGCTAAGTGTTGACAATAAAACAGGCATATGGCAGTAATCATGATTTTTTTCCGTTTTTGCCATTCAATTCTGTTCGGAAGAGCCGTGGATTTTACTGTTTTAGCGGACAATAGGGTCAAAATAAAAGAAAGCAAAAGAGTAGACCTGGAAGTCATGGTAACGAAAGAGTTACTACACACACCTTAGTGCTTCAGAACTGGAGCCTCACTACCGGATACCGTTTACTATTATACCCAGAACACACAAAAGAAATAGCAGACAAGATGAAAGACAAAATGAAAGGAAGAAACGAAGAAAGAGCTAAGCAGAAAGAGAGAGAAAAAAATGAAAAAAGAAAAAGAAAATTACGATGAAAATGAAGAAAAAAAGGAAGATAAAAGGAAAGAAATAAACCTAAATAAAAAGAAGAAAAAATGGTGGAAAAAGTCGGCAAAGTACGGACAAACGGTGAAAGAAAATGGCGGGGGGAAACTATGAAAAAAAATGGCGGCTCTGAAGAAACAGACTAGCAGACAAAGTTGTACAAATAGAATGCGTCTTAAAAAAAATAGAGCAAATGTAATTCAGTTCGGTTAGCGTTTCGCTTTCGCTTAGGAAGAATTGTAAGAAAAAAATGATCTAAACTACGATTACCTTACTGATAACAGTGACATTTCAAAACGAGGCTAAATGTGGAAAAGCATAAACATGAGACGTGATTATTATTATTATTGATATTTTCTAAGTTTTCCCTGTATGGCACGAGGCTACAGCTACCGTTGATCATGACACTGATTTTTTTCAGCTGCTCTAAAAGTGTAAATTCATTTATGACAGTGTTTTCCAAAGTGAGTTCCGTGGCCTGACGGGTTACATGAAAAAATAAATACTGTGATTCCACAAAATGAGATATCTTTAATTTATAAAATCTTATAAAAAACAAAAAACAAACAAACTAAAAACAAAAGATGTCCGCATTTGAAAAAAAAAAAACAAACCTTTTTTGTAAAAATGGTTGAATCAGGAAAAAGAAAAGAAAAAAAAATTCAAAACAAAGATAGCATTAATTTGTTTTAATACCTTTTTCAAACACACACACACACACACACACACACGCTTTTTTTTTAAATTTCAAATTCATGACGAAGAAAAACAGATTTGGTTTGGTTTGGTTTGGTTTTATGGCATATAAATCATTGTCGGTTATTTAATGCCAAATCTATATTTATTCATATAAACTGTTTTATTTCAAACAATTCAGTTTAGTCAAATATATTTTTTTTACTTTACACACAGTTAAATGTCAAAACAGTTCTATTTCTAACAATTCAGTTTAGCATAAGGACACAATTTAGTTCTATTTGAGCCATGGATATGACCCAATCAGGTGCTACCACTCCGGGCCAGAGTGAACCTGGGAGCGATGGAAATGAAGGAGTACTCCGCATTCCTCAATGCTCCAGCATTAATGAAACATCTCCATCAGATTGTTTAGAGTCACATCAGGACACTCGTTGGGAGAATCTTACCCCTCTGCAGAGATGCAATCGGTGTATTCTGCAGCCCCAGCCGACTGAGCTTGAAGAAAAATGAGGAGTGTCTTATTTTGATGTTTCATTTATTATAATGTTTTTGCCTTTTCAAATATTTTTTGCTTTGTTTAATGTCTTATCAAAATTAGGATAACAAAGTTTTTACTTCGCTCTCACAAGAGCTCCTGAAGTCAATCCTCACCACTTGACGCAGGTCAGCATTTTACTCAGGATTACTCTATTGGGGAGGAGTCTTAGCAATCTGCAGAAGATGGTGTGTTGGTGTGTTCTGAGACCCCCGGTATGCATCCAACTGTAATCGTTTATTTTACAGGTCAGGATATATATATATATATATATATATAGAGAGAGAGAGAGAGAGACAGAGAGAGAGTTCCTATGACGTAATGGCTAAAGTGCTGGACTGCAGGCTCAAAGTAAGCGAGTTCGAACTCCTGTCGTGCTATTACGTCCACTTTCGGACCATTGGGAAACGTATGAACCCCCTTATTCCCCTAGCTATTGGTTAAATAGTATCACTACTGTTCTTCTCCAAGAACAGTTTCGGCATTAAATAACCCTCGAAGGTTGATATAACATTAAAACAAAGAAATAAAATCTCTCTCTCTTCTTTTTTCTTGCTTTTATCTCTCTCTCTCTCTCTCTATATATATATATATATATATATAACTGTCTTTGAAGATACTTCGTACCGGGCCATTGGTCTAATGAATAGAGTGTTCGCCAATGGTCCGGGAGACCGAGGTTCAATCCCCGGTCGAGTCATACCAAAGACTCCCAAAATGGTACTAGATGTCGCCTTGTTAAGCACTCAGCACTCAGCCCTATAAGGTGAGGATCAAGGGTAAAATGGAGCAATCCTGGAAATGAAGTAGCGCCCTCCCTTACAGATCGGTGTAGTAGCTATTGAAAAGGGAGCCTTCGAGTCACCATCGACTAAGCTCGCCAACTTAACTTACTTACTCATAAAGTGTTCGTAATGCAAAAAGGAGAGTGATATTTGTATGTTTAAATAAACGAGGAAAGAAGGAGAAAGAAAAAACACAAACGACAAAAATCAAAACAAAAAGCCACATGTCCTTCTTCCAACCTTCTCCATTCTCGACCTTACTGTAAGACTTAACTTTCTTACACACTATTATACAGACTTAACACGAGTTCAAATCCTGGACGAAACTCATTGCATTTCACATCGCACTAATACCCTTGGGAAAGGTATGAATCCAATTATTCTCCCTCCAGCTATGGGTAAATAGTAGGACAGACAAGGTTCTTCAGCCTTGGTTAGGCAACTAGTCTAGGAGAAGGAAAACTCTGAATTCAAACCTGTTAAATTCGGCTTAAAAAGTTGACCTTGTGTCATATCCTGCCCGAGCGGAGGGGTTGGTAAATAGGATTATGCAGACTTAACTATGAGTGCAGACCACCTTAAACTAAAGTACTGTAATGATACCAATGTCTACTGACCACTGACCATAACAGTGCCAAACACCTGAATAAGCATTAGAGATTAACTCTCGCATCCCTATAGTAAATTTTTCTCTTTGTATTCCATCTTATGTTAAAATTTGATGACCTCCCTAACTTATTTAGCAATCCTTTTGATACATATATGCATACATTAGTAAAAGTAAAGTTGGCGACCTTAGTCGAGGGTTACCCGAAGCCCCCTTTTCAAAAGCTACCGCACTGAGGTGTAGGGGAGGGTGCGACTCCATTCTCTGAATTGCTTCACTTTACCCTTGATCCTCATATTATAATGCTGAGTGCTAAGCAAGGCGGCAGCAAGTAACATTTTTGAGTCTTTGTTATGATTCAACCTGAGATTGAACCCCGGTCTCCCGGACCATTTGGCAAACACTCTACTTATTTGACAATGGCCCGGTAATAATATACATACATATATATACGTAATCCATGTCCTCACACAACCTACTTTTGCAAATCGGTTTCTTTCGGTTTCTTTGTTTAATGGCATATCAACATTTGGGAGTTATTTAATACCAAAGCCATCTGTTGTATATTCACAATACAACTGCACGTGTAAATATACAAATATATACTTAAACATCATTAACCGGTAATGACGACTTCAATAACAAACGAATATACTTCTTTATAAAAATATAAATCTCTCACACTTTATTCTCGAAAGGGTAGTATTTGTTGTGTGTGAGAGATGAGTTGGAGACGGGGACAGACTGCTATATTGACCCAAGTTCTTCTCGCGACCACAACAGCACCTCTTCCTCATCTTGGCTAGGGTTGCTCAACTGTGGGTCACTGAGAGCCCAAAGCTCTTTGTCTGCTGCTGGCTCTCACTTTGGAATCTTGTCTCCAACTGACTCGAACCGTCTGAGCACCTGGTTATATTATTGTCTATCGTCCACCTGCTTCCGCTGTTCTTCTGCTCACTTACACAGGTGCATCTCTTGACTGACGGCTCGGTCGAGGGTCAATATAAAACACATCATTGTAGAAGAACAGTAATGGTACTACTTGACAATGACAAGGTGGGGGATAAGGGAGTTCAAGCCTTTGCCAAGGTAATTAGCTCGAAAGTAAACGCAACAGATGCGGATGAAGTTCGAACTCACTTTAGCCATTACGCTATGGGGACCCCCCTAACTCCGACAGATACGCTCCCACCCCCCCTCACATGTATATATGATTCTATATATACATACCCATATAGACATTCCCGTGTTTCTGTGTATATGGATTATCGTATCTATGTATATTCAGAATCAGAAGAGCTTTTAGCGTCATAGTATTACAAGAGTTATGAAAGAATTGTACATAGTAATTATGGGTCGGTTGTATTTTATGGCATATCAACCCTTGTTGGTTATTTTTTGCCAGATCTTGTTTATGCACATAACTCCCCATGATACACACTTACACACACACACAAAAAGCAGTTAGTGAAACCCCAAACCACTCCAACGCCAACACACACACACACACACATGACTATAAACATATCAAATATCAAAGACGGGTAAAGCAGACCAAAGTAAACACATTCCAGGAAAGAGGAACAACGACCTCTATATAAACCAGTTTGACCAACCAAGGGCCATTTACACTGGAAACAAGAGTGAGTTCAAGTCTCATTGGGTACCCCATTAAAAAGACCTTGCGCCACATATGTTCCCTGACGAAAGCAACAAGCTGGAAACATACATATATATATAACACGTATGTAAGAACAAAATAAATAAATTAAAAAAATACAAATCTCTTCGTGGACCTTCTTATTTTAAAACACATATAATAAATATAAAGAATTTGAAAACGAATTGTTTGTAGATAATAATTTTTAAATGGGAAAGGACTCATTTCTGCATACTGTTGAATGATTTCAAGTATTGTTATCAAACACGAATAGTTTTATTAGCACATAGTTAAATGGTTACAAGTATGGCTATGTAATACTAATAATTCAATTTAGCAGTCATTTGCTTGCACATAGTTAATGCTTTTAGTATAGTAGATGATTGAACAGTTCTATTTGATCAATGGATCGGACTACTATTCCAAGTAAAACTGTACCTGGGAGTAATGGCAGTGAAGGGTTACTCCATATTTATCAAAGCTCCAGGACTGTAGCCTCACCATCTGATGCTGTTTAGTGTCATATTTAGAACGATGAAGTCGGCGTATTCTGTACCCCCAGGCTAATAAATCACAGAATATAAAACGGAACCAGTTTTGCATTACAAAACATACAAAGAGTTTATACAAAAATTAACTAAACAATGATATCTTCCAATGTTTGTGGTGGTATACCCGAAACCTGAGATTTCTTTTATTTTCTACCGTAATTTACAGTGTACTAGTCGACCCGGCTAATAAGTCGACCTGAAGATTTTAGACCTATACCTGCTGTGTATGACGACCCCCAAACGTACAGGGGGCTACTGGTCGGTAACAACTTACCCCAGTTGACCCAAATGAGGATTGGCTATTGTAATATCCTAACTAACAAAAAGGGAAATAACCTCTGATGCCACAGGGGTTACGGCCCCTTCTACACCCGGGGGATTTGGTCAATAAAGGAATATACCAGGCATAGCAGCAGATGTTCGTTTTCCCTCTGTCTTTCATCATCATTCATCTTATCGATTCATCTTGGTAATAGTCCATACCTAGCAAGTATCCATTACCTCAGATATAAAGACTTTACAGCTATGATAATCTGTATGTCGACCCCCAAACATACAGGGGGCTACTGGTCGGCAACAACTTACTCAATAGACCCAAATGAGGATTGGCTATGATAATCCGTAGTAAAAACATATAATAGATTTATGGGAGTTAAGTTTTATAAATGTGTATGGGTTAATACTTTTAAAATTACAATGCATCTTAGAATCAAGTTTTTAATTGAGACGAAATCACCTTCAAGTAATATTTATTTAAAATGTTGAGTACAGTAATGATGCGTATATTCAATAAACAACGATTATATCTCATCAAACTATGGTTACTCCAGTAATGTATAGTGTAGGCAATTTTTCTCTGAAATTATAATTGCATCAACAATATATGAAACAAGCAAATCTTTCACATTAGATCTGGTATTCATATCAATTCACAATCTATTGCGCTATCATGAGATTTGCGCAGGTAAATAATATACCGTAGTTGCCTGCCTGCCTGGGTACTGTGGCATTCCGGTTGGTCTTTATAGCCACCGTATCAGCTGTTGGAAACGGAGTATGATATAGCGTTAATATGATACTTAACTTGTATTACAGTTTTATCATTTCATATTAACTTCTATTCAATTTTGTTTAAAATGTTCACCAAATAACAAGTTTAAGTTGGTAATGTTTGTGGCAATCTGCTGGAGGTACGGTAAGAAGTGTATATCGATTATTAGGGGTACCCTTCCACTGGTTAACCGCTCTATGGTAAGAGTTTGGATTTTACCCTACCGTATAAGTCGAGCTCGAGTTTTGTGGAGATTTTTTCTGGATTAAAAGGTTGACTTGTTACAGTTAAGTTGAACGACGCATTCATTTTCATAAGTGATGTACTCCTATGGACCCCCACATATGGCCGGGCAAAAGCAGGACCACCAGCTCGAGCATACATCCAGCAGCTATGTGAGGATACGGGAGGTAGCCCTGAAGACCTGCCAGAGGTGATGAACGATAGGGAGAAGTGGCGAGAGAGGGTCAGGGATATCCGTGCCTGTGGCACGACATGATGATGATGATGATTATAGTAGTGATGTGTCAAGCATAGCCGAAGTCCATTTTCCCGAGGATTTCCTTACGTCAATCCTAACTTTCATATATCCCGACATATACGTCAGTATATGCTCTCTCCTATATATCGATCAGAAGAGTCTCCATGGCGGAGTAGCTAACGCACCGGACTGCGATATCGTAATCAGCGAGTTCAGACCCCTGTCGAGCTATTACTTTCACTTTCAGACTAATACTCTCGGGAAAGGTATGAACCCCCTTATACCGCCAACTATGGATTAAATAGTAACACTACTGTTCTTCTACAAGGATGGTTTGGGCTTTAAATGGTCCACGAAGATTGATATGCCATTAAAAACAAATGAATAAACTATATTGACCATTCTTCCAACAGATACTGCAACCTTTAATCAAAATAATGCTTTAAAGCGAAATATTATTAAAGCGAAAATTGAAAATACGTAACAGAATAGTGGATCGAAAGAGTCAATCACATAACAAAACAAGGCCCGATGGGGTGGGAACGTTGATGCACTAGGAATTATGCAAAATATTGAAATTGGACCATATTACCAAATAGAATATGTACAAACCTGATTCTGTTCTAGAGAATGAAACGCATGAAATCTTTGATAAACGAACTGATCACCAAATCCCGAGGAGCTGTCCTCGTGGTGTAACAGTTAAAACAATGGACTGCGAAATCGTAGTAAGCGAGTTCGAACTCCAGTCGCGCTATTACGTTCTCTTTTGGACAAATACCCTTGGGAAAGGTATGAACCTCCTTATCCTCCCAGCTATGGGTTAAATAGTACCACTGAAGCTCTACTAGAAGGATGGATTTGGCATTAAATAACCTAGGAAAGTTGATATGCCGCTAAACAAAGAAACCAAATCCCGACTAGAAGACCAATACTCATGTTGATTAACAAGATAAAAATAAGAACTTGACAACAACTGGATTTTGCTGTTCCGGCGGAAAATAGTAAAAGTAAAAGAAGGTGAAAAGATTGACAAATACTTAGACATTACCAGAGAACTAAAACAAATGTGGAACATAATGTTGGCTGTAATACTAATTGTGGATAATGAACTTGGAACAATCTCCAAAGGCTTATATTACTTTTTATAACTTCTATATCGATCGTTCATCGGCCAGAGCCCAGTGCCCAGCTACCCACTTCGTCTCTTCTCCGGCTGGTCATCTTATCATTATGGTATCGCCATCTTGCATCCTACTCGTCTTCTGTTGTTCTCCCGTTGTTCTAAGTTTATCTTTGCTGAGACGAGGAATGATAACGAGATCCCAATTTTCATATGCATACATTACCTTTAATTTTTGGCGATCATTAGTTCGTTCCCCGCCCGGCCTAAACGGAGAGCTAGAAAGAAATACATTCGAACTGACAAACTTATTTTTAAACTCTAGAACCGTTTTAGACACCTGACTGAAATCATCCAAAGAGAACTGGAGTCTCTGATTGACTATGAGTTCAACAGCTGTCCATCATATTGCTTGACAAACTATATTTTCTCACGGTTCCGACGGAAATGGACCCCACTTGCATGTTATACTCCATGTCAAAAACAGATCTCAGCAATCTGAAAGGCTGACTCCCCTCCAAACTTAAACAAACTGTGGATCATGGGCATGATGGTGATACAAATTGAAGTTAGGTCACTTAAAACGATTCTGAAAAGTCTGCAAAAGAGCCTGGGAAAACTGGTTTCGTTTGAGGGCATATCAACCTTTGTGGGTTATTTAATGCTAAATCCTGTTTATATATATATATATACGAGAGGCATTCAATATGTTTCCAGACTTTTTTCGTGCAAGCATTTAAAATTGTCGTAGACTCTTGAAAATTCACTATGTTATTGCTATACATCTTATGAGATGACTGACCAATTTATGATTTCAGCTTCAAATGAACAGCTACAGCAGCAATTGAAATACACCCTACTAGAGCCTGATTGTCACAGCTGGTGAATTTCAATAATGCAATCTGACACTTTAGAAGAACGATATGCAATAAAATTCTGTTTTAAACTTGGAAAAATGCCAGAGAACGTATGGAATGCTTTAGACTACTTTTGGAGCATATTGCATGAATCGAGCATCAGTTTTTGAGCGGTGTAAGAGATTCAAGGAAGGCAGGGAGTCTGTGAGGGATGATGAGAGGTGTGGGAGGGGTAAGGAAGTCAATACACCAGAGTTGATTGGTCAAACGGTTAGGGTTGAGGTTTTAAGGGAGTTCAGGAAGAGAGAAAAGCCCAGCACTCTTCAAATCGGGCCAGTGGCATTTCCACAAGGACAATGCACCAGTCTGCAACCCCATCCTTGTCACAGACTATTTGACCAGGATGGGCATCAAGACAGTTCCTCAGTCTCCCTATAGTCCAGACCTTGCTCCCTGTGACTTTTGCTTATTCCCTAAGCTCAGAGGCTGTCGTTATGAGACAATTGAGGAGATGAAAGAGTCTGTGACGAAGGTCATTGACACGCCCACACAAGAGGACTTCCATTGGGCCTTCCAGAAGTTGTTGGAACGGTATAACAAGTGCATGAGTGTACTATCAATAAAAGTGCCCATACGAAAAAAGTCTGGAAACTTATCGTATGCACCTCGTATATATATATATATATATAGTTAGTTGGCCGACCGTGGTCGAGGGCAAACCTAGGCTTTCCTTTTCAATAGTTACAACACCAAGGCATAGTAGAGGGTGCTACTCCTTTCCCTGGATAGCTCTACTTACTCTTAATCCGTACCTTATAATGCTTATTAAGCAAGGAGGCATCAAGTACCATTTTTTGTGTCTTTAGTATGATGCGATCTGGGATTGAAATCCGCTCTCCTGGGCCATTGGCGAACACTCTAACGATTATCATCATCATCATATCGTGCTGGCAGCACGGATATCCCTGACCCTCTCTCGCCACTCCTCCCTATCGTTCATCGCCCTAGGCAGGTCTTCAGGACAACAACCTGTATCCTCACATAGCTGCTGAATGTACGTTCGTGCTGGTCGTCCTGCTTTTGCGCGGCCGTGTGTGGGGATCCATAAGAGTACATCTCTTATGAGTTCATCTCTGCTTCTCCAGCAATGTCCTGCATGTCTGGTTCGCCTAACTTGAATAGATTTCGTGATAGGGGGCAGGTGGCCGTACAGTTGGTGTCTTGTGGGGTGTTGCTGCCAGGACTTGTTCATATATATATATAATCAAGATTTGGCATTAAATAACCCACAAAAGTCGATATGCCATAAAAAATATATATCATTTGAAAGTGAATAGTTTGTTGGTAACATTATTTTTAAACGAGCGAAAACTCATTGGTTTGTACACATCAAATGGTTTCAAGTATTGCTACTTAACACTAATAGTTCTATGGGACCCATAGATCGGACCCTAGCTGGTACCTACACTGAGAGTAATGGCAACGAAGAGTACTCAGCATTCCCCGAAAATCCAGGACTGGAGCCTCATCATCAGATGCAGGTTAGAATCATATCCAAGACACTAGCTCTATTTAACCCATAGATATGGACCCTGACAAATATTACCACTCCAGAACTGAAGAATCACTATCAACTAGTTTATGTCATATCGTAGACACTCGTTGGTTGGGGTCTTGCTACTCTGCAAAGATACAGTCGGCTGGGCTGGGAACGTGTAATCAGAAAGAAGAATTGAGATCATCTAGAACACAGCATTGTTAAAATTAGCCAGATTTCCAAGCGAAATCGTGGAGATCTACAATGAAGAATGTTCAGTAAAACTGATGAGTAAAAATAATAGAGAAAAATTGAAAAGATACTTAGACCTTGCTCGAGAGCCGAAAAACTTGTGGAACATGGATACCAATCGTAGTTAGAGATCTTGGAACAATTTTAAAAACCTGGAAAAAGACTGGCTGAACTGGTGCATCAGTCACTGGAGGAAGTTGCGTTTGAAATCTAGCAGACAGCCGCCACGTATGTGTATCTGTGTATATCTGCGTTTGTGTATGAAGGGATGGGGGTGATAAGAACAAAAATTACAAGAATATAATGATAAAATATATTTTTCATTTCTCTCAGTAAAGTAAGTGTTATTCTGATGTAACTCATAGTATTGTCTTGTAATTTTTTTTAAATGAGGAAGTGTTAGCAAGACTTAAAAAAGCAAAAAAAAAAAAAAAAAAAAAAAGCGAGAGAATATGTAAGCTTTTCAAGAATTATAAGATAAGCTACTAAAATAGAGACAAAGCGAGAAAAAAAAAAAGAAAAAAAAAAGAAAGAATTCTTAACAGTTGAAAAAATAACGGCTGCTTGTAAATATTCTTATTTTTGTTTATTTTTTATTTTTTTTTTCCTAATAGATCGCTGCTGCCGTTCGCGGGTCTCCTTTATCCAGAATTTTTGGTACAAAGAAGATGGCGGTCATAAAACGTAAGAACGGGTATGACTTTGAAAGTGACCAAGGGACAGTTTGATAATTTTCATTAGCTTTCATACGAATTTCATACATAAACTATGTATTGAACTCTTTTTCCAGTAGAACTATTACATTCAATTTCGGACTAATATCTTTGGGAAAGGCATGAACCCTCTTATCCTCCCTGGTTATGGGTTAAATGGCAACACTAGTATCCTACAACAAGTATGGATTTGGCATTAAATAACTCACAAAGGTTGATGTGCCAAACAAACTAACTAAATTTTTAACTCTTTTACTGACTTACTCAGTATTTTGTGACGGACTCAACCAGCGGATGTGGGGACTGCAGAATACACCGACTGCATCTCTACAGAGCGGTAAGACCCCCCGCAACAAGTGTCCTGATGATGATACTAGACAATCTGATGGTGAGTGTCTAGTAATGCTTTGGTGAACGCGGAGTACCCCTACTCCCAGCTTCACTCTGTCCAGGAGTGGTAGCATCTGAAAATCTACGAGTCAAATAGAACCGTTTAACATTCAAACAAATGACTTATGCAAAATAGAATTGTTAGAAATAGAACTGTTTGATCATTTGACTCTGTCTAAATAAATGAGTGATGTTTAAATGAATTATTAATGATACATAGCAATACTTAGAACCATTCAACTGTGTGCAAAAGAATGAGCTTAGGCTCGTTAAAAACGATATCAACAATGTTTACAAATCATATATATCTAATATTCGAGGATCATTAAATAAGTTTCCAGACTTTTTTCGTATGGGCACTTTTATTGATAGTACACACTTGAAACTCTAGTCCTCTTCGAACTAATCTCCTCCGGCTGAAATGCACTTGTTGTACCGTTCCAACAATCTCTGGAAGGCCCCATAGAAGTCCTCTTGTGTGAGCGTGTCAATAAAGTTCGTCACAGCCTCTTTCATATCCTCAATTATCTCATAACGACAGCCTCTGAGCTTAGGGAATAAGCAAAAGTCACAAGGAGCAGGGGTGAGGAACTGTCTTGATGCCCATCCTGGTCAAATAGTCTGTGACAAGGATGGAGTTGTGAACTGGTGCATTGTATTGGTGGAAATGAAGAGTGCTGGCCTTTCCGACGGAATCTCTTCCTGAACTCCCTTAAAACCTCAATATAGTAACTCTAACCCTGAGGCGAATCAACTCTGGTGTATTGACTTCCTTACTCCTCCCACACCTCTCATCATCTCTCACACACTCCCTGCCTCCCTTGAATCTCTTATGCCACTCAAAAACTGATGCTCGATTCATGAAAAATGCTTCAAAAGCAGTCTGAAGCATTCCATACGTTTCTCTGGCATTTTTTCCAAGTTTAAAACAGAATTTTATTGCATATCGTTCTTCTAAAATGTCAGATTGCATTTTTGAAGTTCACCAGCTGTGACAATCAGGCTTTAGTAGAGTGTATTCCAATTGCTGCTGCAGCTGTTCATTTGAAGCTGAAATCATACAAATTGAGCAGTCATCTCATAATATGTATAGCAATAACGTAGTGTATTTTCAAGAGTGTACGACAATTTTAAATGCCTGTACAAAAAAGTCTGGAAACATATTGAATGTACCACGTATACGTATAAAGTGGATTTGACATCAAATAACCTAAAATTGTTGATATGCCATAAAACCAAACCAAATTAAACCAAACCAAACCAAACCAAACCTTTCAGTGGGTCTTAGAATTCGGTGACTGTATTCTCTACACCATATCATCCAAAAAAGGTTATCCTGGTTACGACTGGTTAAGCTGCATCAAAAGATGAGGCTTTAGTTCTGGAGATCAGGGGAGCATCGAGCACACCTTCATTGTCATTACTCCCTGGTACACTCTGTTTGTATCTCATCTATGGCTGAAATAGATCTCTATAAAAATTATTAATATTCGATAGGACCATGTCCCTCCACATCTCCACAAAAAACAAAAAACAAAATCAAAACAAAAAATAATAAAAAGGAAAAAAAATAACTCCAAACAAAAAAAATAGCAAAAACATTTTCAACACACAAACAAACCACCATAGCAAAACGAAACAAAATACAGTCTTAAGAAACAGCTATGCAAAAAATTTAAATATGAACGTAAATTGAACTTAATATCCTAACCCCAAGGCACAGAATGGCTCTCGACATGGTGTTAAATTCAATCAATCATACCGTATACTTGCGTAATCAAATTATCATTTTATCGTTAAATTGTCACAGCTATTTGAAACTATGACTTACGGTCAAGTATTGTTAAAAACACCCGTTCCAGTCAGGTCACCGAAGTTAAGCAGAAACGATCCTGTTCAGTACTTAAATGAGAGACAACTTCAGAACAACAGATACTGTAAACAACCGGAGACAGATATTCTTATAAAATGACCAATTAAGGGTCAACATGCCGTAAAACAAATTATATATCCTTAAACTATATAACTGTCAATAAACGATTATTGTTATTAAATATGTGTAGTTATATCCTATGGCATAAAGTAACCCTAGACGAATTGGCATGCCGTTAAAATCCTTCGGTCAACAATAATGAACTACTTACTTGCTTAGGTCTGATATGATTTTTGTATTTCTCTTCCCCCATATGACGACTAAACATCACTGATATTGCAGTCGCCGGTGACTTGGCTACATTGAAATTTAACACAGATTTTGATGTTTCCATCTAATTTTTGTGAAGGACTTATCCAAACATATTCGTACTAATGTTAGATCAACCTGATAAACTTGAAGTCTGAGAAACGGAAAATTTTCAAAATGGCAATCAGTCTTATACCCTAGATTGACCTCGTAAGTAAAGCTCTGTTAGAACCGTTGACAGTTCTTCAAACTAAAAATTTAAAACAGAATTTCCTGGCGAGTCCTGAAGATCGCCGTTTTGATAGTTGGTTGTCAAAGTTGAGCTATATACCCAGTTACCCTATTTTGTATCAAATAAACAGCGTTGAGAAAGAAAAAATGTTAGAAGATAATTACCTGCGTTTCAAATGCTGAGGACGCCTTTTTCTTTTTTCATTTTTTTTTTTAAGGTAGCACGCCAACAAGACCAGAGAGTAACTGTCGTATTTTGCTGTTAAACCAATTAGGAGAGAAGGAATCGTTTGATGTTTATTTTTAATAAGATTTTTTTTATTACGTTGACAGTTATTTGCAGTTTACAAGTTTCAGAAATATACAAGACTATATGCATAAAATCAACGAAATCTCACGCATCAGTATTTTACAGCACACAGAAACATACAGGAGGTTCATATGTATACATACAAATGACACGCAAAGACATATACAAACATACACACAAACACACACACACACACACACACACACACACACACATATATATATATATATATATATATATATATATAAGCGTGTTCAAACTCCAGTAGCGCTATTGCGCTTACTTCGGAAAAATTTGAACCTCCTAACCCCACACCCAGCTATAGATAAAATATTACCACTATGAATCTTCTACAAGGATGGCTTTGGTATTAAATAAGCCACAAAGGTTGATATGTCATGAAAAAAAGAAACTAAATTATATATATGTACAGTTCGTGTCAGAATTATTCATCCCTGCAGAATATTCATCAGTCCTGTTTAGACAATGGATGTCGTCAAGAAAACCTTTCAGGAGCAGTGGACGATAGGGACGAATGGGGAGAGAGAAAGAGAGAGAGAGAGAGAGAGAGAGAGAGAGAGAGAGAGAGAGAGAGTAAGGAATCTGTGCTAGTAGCATGACTAGATATATATAAACATCATTAAACTGATCTAAAAAATTGACCTTGTTTCGCATCCCGCTCATGGGGAAGGGTTGGGTAAATACACATATAAAATACACGTAAAATAACATCAATCATAAAGAAAAAGTGGCGACGCTAAGCTATGCATGTAACTAAACAATCCTTTCAAATGTAAGATATTGGATCTGAATTCACATGAAACTTTTAAAATGACCTAATAGTGGCAAAAGCTGCAAATAACAGGAGAAAGTCCTTCATTTGACATTCTAAGTTTAAACTCGATTTGTTTTGCGTTTTTTCAAAATGCCTGCTCAAATTGAAGTGCGTCTTATAGTGCAGTAATTTCATTGTGTCCTTTTGCGGTCAACAATTGGAGTCATCAACTCTGGTCGGACCATCACAGCAGATAAATGTTTTAAGAAAATTGATGAAATATACTAAAATCAGAACATTTGCTTTAAACTGCGGTCAACTGAAAAAACAAACAAACTAATTCTTCTTAATGATAACAATTAACTGTATGTCTCGTTAATATCTCGACAGGAATTGAAGGAATTCGGTTACGTATTTAGGAGACCTCTCTCCGACTGACTACCAATTTCGCTGAGTGCGTCGACAACTTTTAAGATTTGGTTTGGTTATCTGGCATATCAACCATTGTTGGTTATTCAATACCAATTCCTATATTACATATATATTATGTATATGATTTTTAAACACATTTTGTTAAATGATCAAACCGTTCTATTTCTAACAATTCAATTTAGCATAAGTCTACAAACTAAAATGGTTCCAAGTACTGCGATGTATCACCAACAATTCAATTAAACAACATTCATTTGTTTACAAACTTAAGTGATCAAACAGTTCTTTTTCTAACAACTCATTTTTGCATAAGACATTTGTTTGCACAGTATAAATGTTATATCATAGCCGATGGATTTCGGTTCATGTCTTTGAGTTTAGTTAGGCTGAGAACCTTTCGGCTCAGCACATGGGTTAGTTAGGTGCAACATTGAGATAGGTGTTAACGCAGGCGCACGCGGGTGGATGGAGGTGTCACTCAGATGTCATAATAGTCCGAGACGAAACGGGATGACAAGGTGCGTATGAAGTCACGCACCGGAAGCGCGCGGAGGTTTGTGTGAGAATCTCAAGAAAGTCAGAGTTGAGATTAGACACTGGACGAAGACGGTCGACTTTTGGAGCTCACAGACGCGAGGCAAACTTTCGCCCTATGAGGGCCGCTCGAGATGTGGGCCAAATGAATAAGACAGCGTAGAAGATTGTGTCTCTCCTCCTTACGTCGAAACCTTTAACTCAAAGTTAATAAAAAGGTCTCGTTACATGTTTTCGAATTTCGAGATTCCTATGTTCTATCGTTATGAATATTATATGTCCATTTCGCACATAGCGTTAATTGTGAATATGGTACATAAATGTCAAAAAGTTTGATTTGACCCATATATAGGACGCTATCGGGAGCAACCACTCCGGGTTAGAGTGGACCTGGGAGCAATGGTGATGAAGGAGTACTCTGCATTCCCCAGAGCTCCAGTATTACTCACCCTCACCATCAAATTGTTCAATGTCATATACCAAGATACTCGTTGATGGGTGGTGTCACTCTTCTGCTGAGATGCAGTCACTGTAATCTACAACGCCAGCCGACTGGGCCAGACAACTTTTAAGAAGAGAAGATCTTTTGCAAACAGTGGCTCAAAACACTTCCGGAATTTTCACCGGTTCCAAGATTCTAGAATTCTAATCTATCGGAATAAATAGATTTGTTTATTGGTGGCAACAATACGTAAATCTAAAGTACTATACTAAATAAAGAAATATTGTAAAATGAGATATATCTAAGCATGTGATATATTTCAAGCTGATGGTTAAAAATCAAAAAGTCGAAAATACAGTCCATGGTTCTACTCAGTTCAGGGCGCAGAGGTCAATGAAGAAGGTCATAATAATAGTCTTCTGCGACAGGAAAGGAACTATCACTAATGAATCCCTTGTAAAACGTACCACAGTATTTCTCCTTAGATAAAATTCGCCTTAATTATTGAATGTCCCTTGCGTATATATATATATATATATATATATATATAAGGCTTAAACAAAACAATTAGCATGACCAGTAGTGGGATATATATATATATATATATATATCCTTATGTTATCCAACGCTAAGTCATCCGATGGTGGGAATGATTCTATTTTTGGATTTTCTTTCTACAATATCCACGTAATTAAAAATCCAAAAGAGAGCTCTTTGTAAAATAATGATAAAATAGATTGCAGAGCAAATTATATATATATATATATATATATATATATATATACGTGGTGCATTCAATACGTTTCCAGACTTTTTTAGTACAGGCATTTAAAATTGTCGTACACTCTTGAAAATACACTATGTTATTGCTACACATCTTATGAGATGACTGACCAATTTGTATGATTTCACCTTCAAATAAACAGCTACATCAGCAATTGGAATACACCCTACTAAAGCCTGATTGTCACAGCTGGTGAATTTCAAAAATGCAATCAGGACGTGACGACACTTTAGAAGAACGATATGCAATAAAATTCTGTTTTAAACTTGCATGAATCGAGCATCAGTTTTTGAGTGGCATAAGAGATTCAAGGAAGGCAAGGAGTGTGTGAGGGATGATGAGAGGTGTGGGAGGAGTAAGGAAGTCAATACACCAGAGTTGATTAGCCAAAGGGTTAATATGTTGAGGTTTTAAGGGAGTTCAGGAAGAGATTCCGTCGGAAAAGGCCAGCCCTCTTCAAATCAGGTCAGTGGCATTTCCACAAGGATAATACACCATTCCACAACTCCATCCTTGTCACAGACTATTTCACTAAGATGGACAGTAAGACAGTTCCTCAGCCTCCCTATAGTCCAGACCTTGTTCCCTGTAACCTTTGGTTATTCCCTAAGCTCAGAGGTTATCGTTATGAGACAACTGAGATGAAAGAAGCTGTGACGAAGGTCAATGACACGCTCACACTAGAGGTCTTCCATGGGGTCTTCTACAAGTTATTGGAACGGTACAACAAGTGCACTGCAGCCGGAGGAGATTGCTTCAAAGGGGACAAGAGTTTCATGTGTGTACTATCAACAAAAGTGCCCATACAAAAAAAAGTCTAGAAACTTATTTAATGATCCTCGTAAATATATATATATATATATATATATATACAGAGAAAACACACACACACACACACACACACACACACACACACATATATATATATATATATATATATATATATATATATATATATATATTTCGTTCGTTTTCAGTTGCAGTCATTAAATACTTTGGTGCAAAAATAACTGCAATGATTAAATCGTTCATTTTTTATTTTTTTCCATCTTTAATTTAACCGTCTTCACTCTTAGAGCTTGTCTTTTTAGGCTGTTAAATTAAAGATGGAAACAATCAAGTTCGAACGATGTAATCTTAGCAGTTATTTTTGCGCCAAAATATTTAATGACAGCCACTTCTTTAGAGAAGAAGACCATCTCAGCCCCTCAAAAGGCGACCATCGGGACGCATATGACTTCTCAGGTCAACTTCATCCTTGAAAACCCTGCCACAATGTGACGAGCAAAAGAAGTATTTTTTGGCCTTAACTTTTACCCCTTTCACTCTCAAACACCTTCTTAGCCCTGCTGCAGACCCACATACTTTGTCACAGAATTGATACGAATTACTTGTAGGCTGTTGTGGAAATACCTGTGTAATATCAGTTTGCGATTATTTGCAGTCATGGGATTTCATATGACTTGCAAGTCCTGCTTTGCCCAATCAGACTTTTCAGCTGATGTTGCTAACATGTTCAGGTTAAAAAGTGTCTGGGACAGAAATTATGTCTAGTTTTCGAAGTGTTTGTTTTATGATAGAGTGTTCGATTCTCTGAGATTTGAATGCCTTATAATGCAACAATTGCAGATCACTTTTCCAAACTGATCGATTATCCGTCACCTGCTCCCTGTCTTCAACAAGTACACCTAGCTCTCTTTGGTTGTTTTTGATGACATTCTTAAAATGTTTCTCAGATTTATGTCTTGGACGTTTATTACGATGTAACTCTCCGTGAAACAGCTGCTTCGGTAACCGAACATCTTTTCCCCTAGTAAAGTGCCCAGCATCTGATTGCTCCTCAATAATATATATGTAAACCCACTGATGAACAACGATATCAGGTGTTATCGACTGTCATTTGATGTTTAGGATCCACCTATGACAAGCTTGATGGAATCTTTCCAAGGCTTTAATGGCACTAATTATATATATATATATATATATATATATATATATATATATATATATATATAATTATATATATATATATATATATATATATATATAATTATGTATTTATAAATAAAGAGTGCTCATTATCGGTAATAGAGCATAGCTATGAATAAGAATAGTGTAGACACGGAGTCAGCTGCGCTTGGTGACCGCCAGTTTCTCCCCTATGTGACTATCATACCAAAATTCTTCACGTATCAAATTTTGGAAATTAACACCAAGTTAATGGTTAAATACGTTTTACAAGCCTTTCGTTTGACATCAATAATCATCATAAAACTGAAAACACCCACTGATATGAGGTATCTAAATGAAATTTTATAATCCCCATTATCTATTTGATTTGACAATAAACAGTAGTATAAGTAAATAATCCTTCCTACTTGGAACAATCTTTTTGTAACATGGCCTACTATGAAAAGGACGACATTTTGATATATTTGTGGGAACTAGTTTCTTGCGATCAAATATTTGGCATATTGAACAACTATCCTTATTTTGATCAATTTGTTTATATATATATATATATATATATATATAATATATACAAAAGTGTACATGATTGAATAAAACCGATCTACAAATTAATAAATTTTGTTTCTTTAAACTGAGTGAAAAGTTTGTTGAAAAACTGAAGTTTGAAAGTTTTTTTCTTGTGAGAAAAGATAATATTTGTCAAAGCATAAATATTTTAAGAGAGAAAGTAAAGATTCATGCATGAAATTTTGTAGATTTCGTTTGCCTTATTCTAAATGGATATATTTTGTACGTGTAAAAGATCTGTGTAAATGTGTCATTGTTTTGTGGAAAAACAACGTTATGACGCAATGTCAGTTTGAAGCAATCAGCAGACGAAGATATTTTTGTCGAAGCAGTACTTATAAATCTATGTAAGCAATAACGTATTTGTTCAATTTAAGATAATTTAGTGAAGTTGAAATTAAATGTATTCTTGAAAGAAAAGAATGTTAAAATTTTCTCTCAAAAGAAATAAACCGAAAGGTTTTTAAGAAGTTCATGGAATAAATCTGTAAAAACCTATGTGAGAAATATTTGTTTTTATCGCTACTTATAAAACTGAGGTAGGCTCTGAATTAGGTAAAAAAGTTGATTTACCTATGATTCTAATTGGTTAAAAATGCGTTTTAATAAATATTGCCTAATTTATTTTCGATTTAGATCTTTCAAATCTTTCGTAGCAAGTCAAATATTGTCGTTTGCAAATCTTAGAGAAAATCTTAAAAAAAGCGGGTTAGCGCCGATTGGTCGATAAAAGTAAAAATACCGATACAAAAATTACACCTTCTCGCGCCTATTTTTTGCACAAAAATTATCCCCCCTTTTTTTAGAATGGAAATCAGTTTATTTCCTTCACTTTATCTATCTATCTATCTATATATATATATATCATCATCTTTATCAAATTGGGCTAATATCACAAAGTTCCTTGACTCTCTTTCACTATTGCTACTAATCATCCATCGCTCTTGGCAGGTCTTCTAGACTGCATCCAGTGTCCACGCAGATGTATGTCGGTCTTTTCCGGATGGTTAACATTGGTGCGTCCCTGACCTACTCAGGGATGCACCAGTTCATATGAGAACGACGCTCATGAGTACATCTTTACTTCTCCTGCAATGCCCCGCGCGCGCGCGCACACACACACACACACACACATATATATATATATATATAGGAATTCAACTGATTTCCATACTAAAACAAGCGTTAATTCTTTTACCAAAAAAATGAACCGACTTGAAAAGCTATATCTATATTCTAACATTTATTAACCAACCAGCGCCTTCGTACTACTTTTAAAATTTTGAGATACTTCGCAGACGACAATATTTGACTTGCCGCTAAGAATTTGAAAGATCAAAACCCAAAACAATTTTAGAAATCTTTTCCCTCTAAAAATATTAAAAATACAATTTCTTATCCAAATAGAAACAAAGATAAATCAACTTATTTTGTTAATTTTGTAACGGCCAAAATAAGTGAAGAAATTAATATTTCTTCTGTTAGTATGGATTTGTCTTTGCTTACTCAACCAGCAGTTAACAAGGAATTTTCTATACTTACTCAGCGAACTTTCGGTTTATTTCTTCTGAGTGAAAACCTATTTTCTTTTCTTTCAGTAATGCATTTCATTTTAACACCGCTTATCTATGATATAAGTTAGTTTCAACGTAAACCTGTTTCTACTCCTATAAAAAAATCTCGCTAGTTGCTTGATTTATCAAGCTCACTGACTTACATTATCGTACTAACGTCATTATCTCACTTTATGTCCCTTTATTTTAAGCTAATAGTTACTGCTATATTTCATTAATATCAACGTCCTGGTTAACATTATGTTTACTTATCAGAAGAATATTTTGTACTTTCGTTTTTTAGCAAACACTTAATTTATAGAAATAAAAATTATAAACTTGTAAATCGGATTTTTTTTATTCATTTACGTGATCTCTCTCTCTCTCTCTCTATATATATATATATATATATATATGTATATATATATATATATAATACAAATGAATTTGTACAAATAGTTACCTAATATCTACTATGATAGAATTTTATTCATTTACATGCTCTCTCTCTCTCTCTCTCTCTCTCTATATATATATATATATATATATATGTAATACAAATGAATTTGTGCAAATAGCTACCTAATATCTACTATGATAGAATTAAAAAAAATATATCCTTCAGCATAACTTTTCAGTTAGATAGGTGTAATTGCTAATTAGACATTACTTATGAGCGACTTCACAGCAGTAGTAAAGGTGAGTCTCTGTAATATAGTGGCTAACGTGCAAGGCTGTGACATCATATTAAGTGAGTTCGAACTCCCGTCGCACCATAACGTTTACTTTCGGACAAATTCCCTTCGTAAAGGGAGAAAACTCCTTATCCCCGTAGCTCTGGGTTAAAATGTCACCACTAATGTTCTTTTACAGGGAAAGCTTTGACATTAAATAATTCAGGAAGATTGGTATACTATTAAACAAAGAAACCGAACCAAAGCAAACGACAGCCCAGTCGGCTGGGGCAGTAGAATACACCGACTGCATCTCTGCACAGGGGTAAGACCTCCCCCAACGAAAATCCTGAATAGGACACTAAAAATCTGATAGTGAGGCTCCGGTAATGCTGAAGCTTAATGGAATATGGACTACCCCTTCATTGCTATCACTCCCATGTCCACTCTGGCCCTGAGTAGTAGCACCTGATTGGGTCCTATCTATGTGTTAAATAGAACTGTTTGACATCCAAACTGAGAGCAAACAAATGAGTTATGCTAAATTGTTAGAAACAGAACTGTTTGATATTTAACTGTTTGCAAGAAAATGACTGATGTTTAATTGAATTGTTTGAGATATACAGCAATACTTAGGACCATTTAACTTTATTGACTCATGCTATATTGAATTGTTAGAAAAAGAAATGTTTGATCATGTGTAAACAAATTATTGATGCTTAATTGAATTGCTTGTGATGCATAACAATACTTGGAACTATTTAACTTTGTTTGCATATATGTTTACAAATTATATATATATCTAGTACATATAAATAAACCGGATTTGGCATTAGATGACCTACAATGTTTGATATGCCATAAAACCAAACCAAACGAAACAAAATCAAACGAAACCAATCAATAGTAGCATTAATTTAATTCCTCAGAAACTCGCCTCCAGTCAAAGGCTCCAGTTGAATGGCAGTCAGGTGTTTACTTGTTACAGTCTTGGAATGGAAACAATAGATTTCCTCAAAATCGAGCTATTAGTTATCGAATCAGTGTTCTACTTTTTTAAGCACTTTTATGAAAATTCCTTGTGGGAATAATTTTTTCTTTATGATATTGTTCCTGCTCCTTCATGAATTTTCTGTCTATCTTTTTTGTTAATGTTCCCATCTTCATCAAAAGACATAACATGACAAAATATCGTGAAGGGTACCTCCTCATGGTGTAATTGTTGGCAAATAAGTTGCCACCGAGTAATGAGTTCAGTCCTCACTGGGTACCGCAGAACTGCAGTTTAGTGTATGATTTAAGCCTCACCTAATTTTTGCTTTTAAGACTTACCACTGAATCATGCTGAGAGCACCTGTTCCCGTTAGATCACCGTAGTTAAGCAACGATGAGCCTGTTTTGTACTAAGATGGTTACCCTCTTAAGAACCGCCGGTAACCGAAGCAAGGTAAGTCCTGTTAGCCAAACTAAGCAAATGGAATTCCCCGCAGTGTTGATGCTAATGTGCATACTGTACAATATAGTTGTAAGCAAGTTCGAGCTCTAGTCACATTATTACGTTCACTTTCGGACAAATACCTTTGGGAAATGTTTGAACCCATATTATCTCCACCCCTCCTGCTATAGGTTAAATAGTACCCCTACTGCTATTCTACAAGGATGGTTTTGGTATTAGATAACCCCAAAAAGGTTGATATACCATTAAAACAAAGATATTTAACCAAATTAAACAAGTTTCAAAATAAGTACATTTTAAAAAGATCTTGAAGAATTTACGAACAATGTTGCTTGGTTAGGACAAGTAAGTAAATGAGAGATTTTTTTAGTTAAAAATTAATTCACATAGACACAGCGAAAATTTGTTTAATAACTGAAAAAAGAAACAGACATATTAAGAAGAAGCCAAACTCTCTCTTTCTCTCTCTCGTCTAGTAAGTCCTGTAGACGAAACTCTGCATCTGCCCAAAGCTGAGGAAAAGTTTTTGCTGGTCGGCTAACATTGGTGTATCTATGTATAGTAGTCCATGAGAGCGTCATTTATGAGTTTGTCCTTACTTTTCCATCAGTGGCCAGCAGGTCTTGCTTGACTTTCTTGGGTGGTTTACGTGATAGGAGGTAAGTGGCCGTACAATTTCTGTTTTGTAGGGTGCTACTTCCGGGATTTGTTCAAAACAGCCCACAACGTGCACGTATATTCCCCAGAGTAAATTGTTGAAGTTGAAAAAAGAATCTTCTTTTTTTATTATCAAGGTTCGGGATGTCTTTGGGTGAGTTAACTCCAACTTAGAATTCGCGCAGGGTTCCACGTTGTGTATAAACCTGTGTGGCGTTATCATTTGTTGTGCATGTATGCACCCAACCCCTCCAGCACGAGCAGAATGTGACACAAGGTTAATTTTTTAGCGGAGAGTCGCATTCTCATATGCTGATTCATACAGGATTATACATATATATACTGGATACATACCGACGCAATGATAAAGACGCAGGAAGACTGCTTAGAAAAATATTTACCTCTCACTTTATTGCAAGGGTTCGAAAAGGGTTACTCAAGGTTTGCGTGTGAGAGGGAGCTGGAGATCGAACATAACTGCAATATTTTGAGCCCCACTTTTATGGCCGTCAACGTTGTGTCTTTCTCGTTCTTCTGATGCTCAACCGGAGGTCCAGAGGCCACTCTGCTGGGTGATAGCTTTCTTTACGGCATCTTATCAGCATCTTCTCCGGACCTCAACTCATCAGGGCCCAAAGGCCCCTTCGGCCTGATGTGGCTTTCCCTACCACATCTCGTCTCCAACTGGCTGCAACTCAACTCCTTGACTTCTGTCTTGACTGAGCTATATAATAGTTCAACGCCCACTTGATCGCCCATGCGATGTTTGAAATCGAATGTTTAATCGTCATCAAGCGGAAATAACTGTCATGCAGTTCAGAGGTCACTCTCTTCCGGTGCGTCAGTCTATGAGACTATCATGGGATTTTTTTTACCTCGTCCCATTTCATCAGCCAATTTCCGCCCACGTGATTTCCTCTCATAACTGCCATTAGAATGTGTCACTTCCTTCCGGTGCATCACCTTGAATTGCATTTTTGGCCGGGTCAAAAGGTCAAAACATAACAGGAGTACTCCTGGTTTAAATTCAAAATTTTCCTTCTTGACCAATGTTCAACCAAGACAAATAGGATAAATCATCGTTGCGTAATGGCTAAAGTTCCGGACTTGCGCCTTCGAAGTAATTGAGTTCGAGCTCCTGTCGCGCTTGTACATTTACTTTCGGACAAATATCCTTGCGAAAGGCATGAACTCCCTTTCCCAAAGGTATTTGTCTGAAGTTACATAAGTCTTAAGTAAATCATTCGTACCAGCCTCACTAGTCATTTACGTATTTACCTACGTGTACGAGGAGACGCAAAATCATTTGTTTGAACTGGAGTACAGCTAGTTTTGAATTCAGATTTTTCCTTCTCTCAGGCTGGTTGCCCACCTAAGAACCCTGTTTGTCCAACTATTTGCCCCTCGAAAACAATACTTTCCTAGCAGGGATGAGTTTATTGCCCGGTGCCTAAAGCAGCTCAAAAGATTTTTTTGTAAGTCCAAGCATTTTTTGTAATAGTCGCGCAAGGGTTTCGATTTGAGAATAGCCCAAACTATAAAATGACTTCTTGTAAAATCTCTCATGGTTGAAAGTTGGATTAATATCCTGCCTACTGCTAAGTGGGAAAATGATGGATTCATGCCTTTTCTAAAGTCATTTGCGTGAAGTGAATCGTAAACAGGCACGTCCTGGATTTCAACTCGGGACACTGATTCGATTTCTTACGACGATAACCGTCACGCCATGTTCGCCATCTTTGTGGTTTACATTTGCGTACCTTTCTTGGATAGTTTGCAGGATGGGAGGTTTAGCTCAGTAGCCGTAAAACTACGGTTTCGTGGGATGCTACTTCCAGGATTTGTTCGAAACA
This sequence comes from Sepioteuthis lessoniana, assembly GCA_963585895.1. Classification (NCBI taxonomy): domain Eukaryota; kingdom Metazoa; phylum Mollusca; class Cephalopoda; order Myopsida; family Loliginidae; genus Sepioteuthis; species Sepioteuthis lessoniana. The sequence continues at coordinate 77,757,722 of OY757908.1, forward strand.
TAACGCAGCATCTATATGTATTTCTCGTCTAGCTTTTTCTCCAAACGTTTCCTTAGAATCCAATTATTAAGTAATTAAATGAATTAAGTAAGTGTTAGTTGGTTGGTTGGGTTTATGGCATATCAACCCTTGTTGGTTATTTAATGCCAAATCCATTTTCATACAAATAATTAGTTCTATTTCAAACAATTCAGTTTAATATAAGTACACTGTTTAATTTAAAAAAAAAATTAAGTACAATTTCAACATCAAAAACAGTTCTATTTCAAACAATTCAGTTTAACAATTAAACTTAGCATAAGTACGCAGTTTACATATCAAAACATTTCTATTTCAAGCAATTCAGTTTGGCAGAAGTACACAGTTTAGTTCTACTTGACCCATAGATAGGGCCTTTATCAAGTGCTACCACTTCGAGGCAGAGAGGACCTGGAAGCGATGGGAATGAAGGGGTACTCTGCATTCCCCAAAGCTCTAGCATTACTGGAATCTCACCATCAGATTGTTTAGGGTCATCTCCAGGACACTAATTGCATCTCTGCACAGAGGTAAGACCTCCCCCAACGAGTGTCCAACAATAGTTTGGTTAGTTTGCAGGATGGGTGGGTTGGCTGGGGCTGGATAAATAAGTGTTAGTGTTAGTGTACATCGTTTAAGGTAAAAAATACGAAGAGATACTAATTCCAAACATGTACTGAACTTAAAATGGTCTGCCGGCCTCTCTATTTAATAATTAATGCTGCGAGACGCGCCTACACGTTTCTGACTATTTTACACTCGAGACTGGAATATTAGCGCAATTTTATATTGCCTTAATAATTCCCTTCAGGATGAAAGTCTTCTTTTCATTCTAGTTTAGACAACGTCCAGTGGCAGAAGTCTTTGAGAATTATTGGTTCGACACGAAGTCTCGTTTCTATAACGAGAAAACACTTACGAGAGTACGTAGGAGATGAACGATATTCTCCCAAATGGACCCATACAGCGTTTTGCGCTTGTGTGTAGATGAATCGATCTAGAGCGCATGCGCATGGAAGTGTTTCGCGAGATAATCTCACAAAGCGGATTGGAGACTCACTGTAAACAGTAGAAATCTTTCTCTTGTGCCAGATTGGGTTCGGCCAAGCGCATCGGATTAATAAACGTCACGCTCTGTTCGTATTTTTCTCTTTGACAGTAATCGCTTCCAACAATAGCCAAACCTCCTTAGCTTTATTTTTATTTACTTCGTTCATCCAGACATTTTTTTTAAATATTTGATTCTATTTTATTTATCATTTTATTTTTATCCTAGGAAAGATTTCTTTCTTATAGAACTCTAGGTTTTAAGTCTTCAATAAATCCTTACTACGAGTCTCACTAGTCATTTACTAAGCTCGATTTAGTCAATACGAAGACCAAAAGAATGGTGCATTCAGTGAGAACTGAACTTAGTACTTAGTAATCATAGTCAACTCAACAAGCTCTTTACACCACCATGAGGCGCCCACCATTGCACTAGTTGCTTCACTGTAATGTTTTGGATTGAATGATTGATTGGTTCTAACATGGAGTTGTTTCTTCTTACATCTTTTGCAAACAGTTGTAAGTATTCCAATCTAATACAAATAATTTGTAAGCTGATATATTTGACAAATAGATGCGACCTTAACAGGGACTACTTCTCCAGGTCAGTGCAAACCTGTAAGTTATGGCAATAAATAGGTACTCCACACTTCCCATAGCTCCAGAACTGGAGCCTCATCACCTGATGTAATTAAATTTCATACCCAGGACACCCCTTTTTGGAGGAAAAGGTCTTAACCCTCCCAAGGTGATACAATCAGCATAATCTAAGACTCGCCTGGAGGGCATGTAATGTCAAAACTTACCAAAGTATCAGAGTATATGATTATGGGGCTATTGTATGCGTGTTCTCAACCCTTATGGTGTGTCTGCAATGTAACGTTTATCGTTGTTGTATATTGACCGGAGTTCAAGTCCTTGATGAGCCTGGTTTGTATTTCACATAGCACTAACACTCTTGGGAAAAGGCATGAATCCAACTATTCTCCTTCCAGCTATAGATAATAGTAAGGTGGACTGAGCTTTTTAACCGAGGCCAGCTGGCCTAGAAGAAGAAATACTTTGAATTCAAACCTGTTACATTTCGCTTAAAAATTGGCCTTGTGTCATATCCTGCTCTTGTAGAGGGGTTGGTTAATTGAATATATCCCAATAATTTCAATTTTAACACAACAATGTATGACGACATAGATTGTTGTGTAAGTATGTACACAGCCTCTCCGCTCCAGAAAAGATGTGACACAAGGTCATTTTTAAAGAGAAATACAGCTGGTTTGAATTCAAAGATATCATTCTGCCTTAATATTTTGCATATAGCTTGCGCGGAGAGAAGATGGATTCATGCCTTTCAGAAAGGCATTAGCATGAAATGAAACGCAATAAGCTTCGTCTAGTATATGAGTTTGGTTTGCCGTATTCGCTATGTATTTCTTTAGGTATCTACACATAGATATTAGTTCATTTCTTTTATCAAGTTATTAATAGTTATAATTAATTGTAATAATTATTAATTTTTTTACTTTTGAGCAAAAGATAGATTTTTTTAGATATCACTGCATATATGTATATATATAAATATATGTATATATATATATAATGATAAATGAATATATATTAGTTTTTATATATATTTAATAGCATGGAATCTTATCTGCGACCCCTGGTTTCATGCTGTCTTTATGCGAAAATCATCTCGCGGAGAAAGTTGTTTTTTCTGCCTGATGATTGTCGTATAAAGACAGCATGAAACTAGTGATCGCAGATAAGAATCCATGCTATCAAGTATATATAAAAACTGATATATATTTATTTATTATCATATCATATCATATTATATAATAATTCTATCTCAGATACTGAGTACTCTCCAAATTATACTGCATTTGATCTGCTACAAACACACCAAGTAAGATACACTGTTGTAATATATATATATATATATATATATATATATATATATATATATTGGTTGGTGGGGTTATATGGTTGTTTGGTTAGGTTTTATCGTTTATCAATCCTTGGGAGGTGCCCGTGGTGTAGTCGTTATCGTCGTAGGAATTGGACACGGCGACACGAGTTCAAATCCTGGACCCTTGGGAAAGGTATGAATCCAATTATTCTCCCTCCAGCTATGGGTAAATAGTAGGACAGACTAGGTTCTTCAGCCTTGGTTAGGCAACTAGTCTAGGAGAAGGAAAACTCTGAATTCAAACCTGTTAAACTCCGCTTAAAAACTGACCTTGTGTCATATCCTGCCCGAGCGGAGGGGTTGGTAAATAGTATCAATCCTTGTAGGTCATTTAATGTCAAATCCTGTTTGTATACATATTCATATACATACATAAACATACTGGAGCAGCTCGGGTGGTGTAATGGTTAACAAGCTAGACTAGCAAAACTTCGAGGTTCATTAAGTGCCTCATTCATATGACCTTGTTCACATCTAAGCCAAAGGCTTTGTAAATTACTATATATATATGACCTGTAAATGAAGTAGTTTGTAGGTAAGATTATTTTCAATTGGTTGGTTGTGTTTTCCAGTAGATCAAACCTTGCCAGTTTTTTTAATGCCAAATATTGTTTATATATATACATATATATAGGTTCCATTAGGCATAGAAATAAATTTAAACTACAGTAGAGAATTTGAATAGATAGTCAAAGTGAATATTTAACTATAATTTATCAAATTCGTATAAATATTTTAACATGGTTAAAAAAATCTAACTATTAACTGCAGGAGTTTTGGTACCGTTAAAAAAATAATGATACACTAAAATCAAAATTGATAATTTGTTAAAAATGCTTGAAATATGGATATGTATCACTGTAATTGCTGAAGTGTTAATCTTATTGGTTTTGTAGTTGTCTTAAGAAACGAGAAGGGGCCAGAACAAGCCTTTAATGGGTAAAGGCTATACATAGCTGAAATGGACTTCGTTTCTCCCTCTCCTTCCTTCCTTTACTATCCCATCCTCTGTCTCCTTCCTTTGACAATCCCTCCTATCTGGTTGTTTTGTTTTGCTGGTTGTAATTTATTTTATTTTCCTATTGGATCTGATGAAGTCCTGTTAAAATTATTTTAGAGTCTTTGATTCATATCAATGCTTTTAACAGGATGGAAATAAATTTATTATCCTAATATGACCGAATATTGTTTTTTCTTGAAATAATATATATATATATATATGATTTGTAAACAGTTTGTTGGTAACTTTATTTTTATACAAGCCAGAGCTCACTTGTTTGCTCACAAATATTGTTATTTATTGTTTGCACACAGCTAAATGGTTTCAAATATAGTAAAAGATTAAACAGTTCTGTTTGACTCATAGATTAGACCCTGACAAGTACTACAATTCCGGTTCAAAGTGAGTCTGGGAGTAATGGCAATGAAGGAGTACTCAACATTCCCCAAAACACATGGACAGCAGTCTCATCATCAGATGGAGTTTTCAGTCATAATAGGACATTCGTTACCTGGAGGAGTCTTACCCCTCTGCAGAGGTGTAGGAGCCGTATTCTACAGTCCCAGCCGACTGTGCTATATATATATATATTAATAAGAATGATGAACAAAGCAGTGTGCGAAACAAACGATAAGATAAAGGATAAAAGTAATCAAAGGTCGGCAAACCCAGCGTAAAAACTAAAAGGATTACTTTGTTTGTCTCACATGCCTATGACTAAATTTTCATGTGTTATTAGACGCAATCATTAGAATGGTTTGATTCGTTTGTAAATTTGAGGCAAAGAGATAATCCGTATGAGCATAATCTAGTCATCTTTTTATGAGTACTATTTTAGTCTGATAATAAAAGAAAAGAAGGTTACGTCTAGTTTATTTGATAGCATATCAATCCCTTGTGGGTTTTTCATACCAAAATTTGATTCATTAATAGTTTTTAATCCCACCATTTTTCTATGATGATAATAATCATTGCTAGCACACAATTATATGGTTTCAAGTATTCATATCTAATACTAATGATTTTCAAATATCTATTTTGGTTTGATTTATTTAACACCATATCAACTCTTTATGGGTTATCTAATGCCAAAATTTCATTAATCTGTAAGTATTTGATTGTAATCATCAGTATTTAGATTTTCAACATTACATTGGAACACTTTTTTAAAATTACACTTTTTTTTATTTGTCTATAATAATCATTTATTTGTACTTAGAATTATTTGATATATTGACTATCTAATACAAATAATTTGCACATGGTTAATAGTTTCAAGTGTTAATATGTAATGGTAATAATTAATACACAATTAAATGGTTTAAAGTAGCTATTTCTATTTAATAATGATAATGTTGATTTGTTAGCTCACCATTATATGGTTTCAAGTATTCCTATCCAGTACTAAGGTCTATTTTTGGTTTGGTTTATTCAATGGCATATCAACTCCTTATGAGTTATTTAATTCGGAAATTTGATTAATTTCTAAAGCTTTGATTGTTATCAGAACTATTTATATTTTCAACAATTCATAGCAATCATTTTTTAAAAAAATCAATGGCTTTTTATTAGTCTATGATGATCATTTGTTTAGACACGATTATATGGTATCAAGTATTCTAATCTAAATAAAATAATTTGAATACAGTTAAATGATTTCAAGTATTCCTATCTAATATCAATAATTTATAAACGATTATATCGTTCTAATGACTATTCCTATTTAATTATGATAATCATTTATTTACCGTTATAAGACTTCAGTTGTTCCCATCTAACTACAAAAAGCATGTGTTCAATACTTTTTCATGGACATTGCCTCCATGTCAAAACTGATCTAGAGTAGCAGTACCAGTTAGTATACTATATATGGATCAAATAGATCTGTTTAAAAATTATTAGTAATAGACAAGAGGGCTTGGAACAATATAACAATGAGCGAACAAAGGATTGTTATTTATTCATTAGAGTTTTTCACATCAGCATTAGCTGATGGTCTTTCATTGGAGTTTGAGTGACAGCAAGTCTCCTCAAGTCTCCAGGACTCTTCTCTGTATTCTGACCGTTCTCAATAATGTAGTTGTTTGGAGGGTCTCCACTCATCCGCCCACTTCCAAGTTTTCCTGTCCCTTAAGTAATCCTTTAGTTACTGTTCCAAACGCACCAATTACAATTGGTAACATTTTCACCTGCATGTTCCATAGTTTTTTCAATTCCCTAGCAAGGTCGAGGTACTTATCCTTCTTTTCACATTCTTTCAGTTTTATTCTGTGATCAGCCAGGACAGCAAAGTCGACAATTTTGCAAGTTCTCTTTTTTTGTTGATTATGATTAGGTCTGGTCTTTTAGCCGAGATTCGGTGATCCGTTTGTATGTCAAAGTCCTATAGCAGTTTATATGTGTTATTTTCTAGGACAGGTGCTGGGTTGTGCATATACTATTTGTTCATATGGTCAAATTTAAATTTCTTGCACATCCCCCAGTGTATCACCTTGCCGACCCTGTCGTGTCTAGTCTTATATTCCTTCTGCGCTAATTTGCTGTATTCGCTTGTTATGTGATTGATGGTTTCATCTCTGTCACCGCATAGCCTACATTTGCTATTTTGTTGCGTCTTATCTATTCTCGCTTTGATTGGTTCTTACGGCGTTGTTTTCTTAGCTATGTCCAGGTTTTGTCGTGTAAGATGTTGTTTATTTGTAGTTTAAAACGCCCATAGAGTTGTTTTCCTCCCCATTTTAGTTTCCTAGTTATTGTCATTCTGTTGTCCATCGTGTTATCAGTATCATTTCTGATGGCTGTAATCAGTCCAACTTCGTATTTTTCTATGTCGTCTTCGAGTCGTCGTATCGATGCGTCAACGTTGTCTTCAATGCTGGCAAGTCCTCCTCCTCCCTCTTTTCTCGATACATATAGTCTGTCAACATTGTCTCTAGGGTGTATTGCATTATCATTAGTTTTCTTGTTCTCTGGCCCATTTGTTTAAGCTCATCTCTGGTCCACTTGAGAATGGGTCCTGAATATCTAACAAGTGTTACAGCCCAGATATTTATTCCTTTGATAAGGTTTCTGCGAGCGAGTTTTGTCTTGAGTAGTTTTCTAGTTCTCCTGAGATATTCTTTTTGAATTTTGTTTTTCATTTCCATTGGCTTGATGGTGTCAACTTCCAAGATGCCCAAGTATTTGCAGGTTTCGTTTTCTGCGAGCGTTCTAATCTTCTCTTGATTTGGTAGTTCCATTTCCTCAGTTAGATGTTGTTTGCCACTTTTCATTACAAGCGTGGCACATTTTTCTATGCCAAATTCCATTCCTATGTCCTAACTGTATATTCTAACTGCGTGTATGAGAGTTTACTGTTCTTTTTCATTTTTTGCAAATAGTTTGATGTCATCCATGTACATTAAGTGATTGATTTTTTTCTTGCAATCCGGCTGTGCATTTTCTGAGTATGTGGTTAAGTGGCAATTAGGAATAGTAAGGGTGAGCATCTCCTTGGATAAATTAGTTCATTTAATTCGGTTATATTATTCGTTGATATATATGTCAGTACTTGATTCACTTTATTTGTCTCCGCCTTCACTATTCTAAATTCAATGTTTCTTAATGATGGTAAAGTGGTCTTTTCACTGTTCATTATTCTTTTAAAATTTTCTCGATTTAACTTTTGTTCTTGTGATAGTGTTTGTTCTGGGTTGTTTGCTTGTGCCGTGTTTGGTTATGTGGGGTTTCCATTTTCCGAAGTTGGTGGTTCATTTCGGATGGGCTGTTTTTGTTTGTTAATATTTGCTGTACCAGGCAATGTATTATTATTATATTGTTGATCATTTATTTTCTGGTGCATTTCTATTATTTCAAAGTCAGAAAACCAACCCTTCTTTATCATTGTTTTAACTTGATCAGCGTGTCTCTGACTAGTTGTCTGAAAATTAGAAAGTTCTTGCCAGATCTCCATCATTCTTTTCCTATATCCCAAAATAGCAGTGTAGTGTAAGTTGGTTGTCTTCCCTAGTCCATACTTTCCGTTTAGGTCTCTGGTTGATGTGGTTCCTTAAATCACTATTGGTGTACCTGAAAAGAGAACAGCCAACATTCGCAGGATGACCATCGGATCTCCCATGTTGGCAATAAAGAGAGCACCTGCCGGTTATGACACCCAAGCCTGAGGCCTGGATCTCACTTTGTGTAATATTTGAATTTGACATATTATCATGGATGGTATATAGTGGCTATACCAGACCCAGGGGTTGTTTATTATCTGCGCACCTGACACAGATGTGACCAACGACAGTCGTTGTGACTGTTCATTAACAGCGGATTACAAAAACGCCCCTTAAGTTTTAACTTAGTTAAAGTCCATGGACTTACTCTTATGATTTGTTTCTTAACGGATATCTGCACTAACTTCAGGCCTTCCTGTGTTATCTTTTGTTTTGTATTTACTGCATTATTTTAAAATATTTCCGTAAAAATGGTAACGTTTGAATAAATATGATATTTTCATGATATTTTCCGTTAAATGGAGGACGGAAACAGTTTTAATGATTTCAGGCTATATCAAATACACATTTGCTTAGATAGAGAGTAGTCACAAATGAGCAATAGAAATAAGGAGGCGTTGAATTTAAACGAATCTATTTCGTGGCCACAAAATTATTCAGCTGAAATAAATTAGGGGATTTATCAAGTCTTCATTTAGATACAACTGTTAACCAAAAGATTTTACGAGAAACGAAAAATCAATGCTTTAAATATAAGACGGTCAACAATACCCATATTTCTTTGAGCATCACACACAGCAACAGATTCGTTCGGTTGTCCTGGTTCAAGCCTTCATAATGTTTTGAGTTGCAGTTGGGTTATTTTATATCTATATTCTAAAAAAATGGACGTCACGTGGCATTCTAGAATGTTCGTTTCTAAACTTATTTTCTTCTTTTATGGGGGGGAGGGTTAATTATTATTATTATTATTATTATTTTAATTTTAGTTATTTATTATTATTATTATTATTATTATTATTTACTCCTTTAGAGTTTTTCACACCAGTGTTAGCTGATGGTTTTTCACTGGAGTTTGAGTGACAGCAAGTCTTAGCAATGCTGTCGATTGGATAGTCTCTCCCCGTCCGCCAACTTCCAAGTCCTCCAGGCCATTTAATAATCCTTTAGTTACTGTGCCTAACGCACCAATCACAATTGGCACAATCGTTACTTTCATGTTCCACAGCTTTTTCAATTCTCTTGCAAGGTCGAGGTACTTATCCTTCTTTTCCCTTTCCTTCAGATTTATTCTGTGGTCCGCCGAGACAGCAAAATCTACAATTTTGCAGATTCTCTTTTTTGTTGATTATTATGAGGTCTGGTCTTCTGGCCGGGATTAGTTGATCCGTTTGTATGTTAAAGTCCCATAGGAGTTTATGCGAGTCATTTTCTAGGACAGGTGCTGGGTTGTGCATATACCATATTATTGTTATTATTATTAATATTCCTTGAGAGTTTTTCACATCAGCTTTAGCTGATGGTCTTTCCTTTTAGTTTGAATGACAATGTCTCCTCAAGTCTCTTTTTAGTATTCTGGCCGATCTCAGCAAGGTTTTAGTTTGGATTGTCTCTACCCTTCCTCTTATTTTTAAGTCCTATTGTCTTTTTACCTATTCTTTGGTGACTGTACCAAGAGAACCAATTACAATTGGTATCATCGTCACTTTTATGTCCCAAAGTTTTTTTTTTCAATTCCCTAGCAAGGTCTAGGTACTTATACTTCTTTTCACTTTCTTTCGGTTTTATTCTGTGGTCAGCCGGTACAGCAAAGTCTACAATTTTGCAAGTTCTTTTTTTTTTGTTGATTACTATAAGGTCTGGTCTTTTGACCGAGATTAGGTGATCCATTTGTATCTCAAAGTCCTATATTATTAAATAACAATAGTTATTTGAAACTATATAATTGTTTATAAAGGATTCGTATTAGAAAGTAAGACTTGAAATCATAATTTTGAATAAAAGTAGTGATTTGAAGCTATTGTCATTTACAGAAAGTTTGAAATTGCTTGAGGAAAGGTCTTTATTCAGCATTAGATAACCCAACTAGAATTGACATGCCATAAAACCAACCAATCAACCAGTCAAACCAACCATTATTAATTTCGAAATAAAATAAGTAAAAAGTAAAGTTAGCGACCGTTGTCGAGGGTGACCCAAAGGCTCCCTTTTCGAAAGCTACCATACCAAGGTGTTGGGGAGAGCGCTATTCCTTTCCCAGGATTGTCCCACTTAACCCTTGATCCGTACCTTATAATGCTGAGTGTTCAGCAAGGAGGCATCAAGTACCATTTTTGAGTCTTTGGAATGACTCGACCTGAGATTGAACCCAGGTCTTCCGAGCCATTAGCCGAACACTCTAACCATTAGTTCAATGTCCGGTTCAAATCAAATAATGGGTAAATAATGACAATATATAAAAACCTACTGGAGAAATCCATGGAGAGTCGCCGTGGTGTGATGGTTAAAATGCAGGACAGCACCCTGAAAGTAAACGAGTTCGAACTGTCATTGCTCTGTTAGCTTAACTTTTGGATCAATACTCTAAAGAAAAGGCATGAACCCTGTTATCTCCTCAGCTATGGGTTAAATAGAATTTTGCGATTCTTCTACCAGGATATTTCCGTGGATTTTAAGGGATATTAACTCTTGTTGTTTTTTTAATACCAAATCCTGTATATATATATATATATATATATATATATATATATATATATATGTTGAATATATATGATCTGTAAACAAATAATTTGTAGGCGTTATTCTTAAACGAGCCAGAGGTCTTTTGTTTGCCCACAGTTAAATGGTTTCAACTTTTGCATTCTTACAGGAATAATTATATTTAGTCGATACTGCTGGATAGATGCACTACACGGACGCTAACTAAACGTATGGAGAAAAAGCTTGACGGTAACTACACAAGAATGCTGCGAGCAATATTGAACAAGTCCTGGAGGCAGCACCCTACAAAGCAGCTGCTGTAAGGCCACTTACCACTCATCACGAAAACTATCCAAGTTAGACGAACCAGACATACGGGACACTGCTGGAGAAGTAGGGATGAACTCATTAGTGACGTACTCCTGTGGACCCCTTCACATGAACGAGCAAAAGCAGGACGACCAGCTCGAACCTACATATAATAGCTCTGTGCCGATACAGGATGTAGCCTTGAAGATCTGCCGGAAGCGATGGACGATAGAGAAAGGTGACGGGAGAGGGTCAGGGATATCTGTGCTGATGACGCGATATGATGATGATGATGATTAATCATTTGTTGCACACTGTTAAATTGTTTCAAGTACTGCTATCTAACACCAATAATTCTATTTGATATTAATTATTTGTCTGCAAACAGTTAAATGGTTTCAAGTATTTAACAACATTGATTTGTTTGCACACTATTAAATAGTTTCAAGTATTGCTATCTAACACCAATAATTCTATTGAATATTAAATATTTGTAGCACTCGGTTAAATTTTTTCAAGTATTTAACAGCCTTGATTTGTATGCACACAGTTTAATAGTTTCAAGTATTGCAATCAAACACTAATAATTCTATTTAATATTAATTATTTGTCTGCACATAGTTAAATAGTTTCAAGTATTTAACAACATTCATTTGTTTGCACACTGTTGAATAGGTGAAAAGTTCTACTTGACCTATCGATAGGATCTTAACTGGTACTATCACTTCAGATCAGACTGAACCTGGGAATAATTGCAATGAAGGAGTTCTCCACATTCCCCAAAGCTCAAGGACTGGAGATTCACCAATAGACGGCTAAGTGTCATATTCAGGACACACGTTGGGAGGAAGTTTTTTTTTTCCCACTGCAGAGATGCCGTCGGCGTATTCTACTGCTCCAACCGACGACAAGGGTAGCTTTGACATTTAATAACTTATGAAGATTGATATGCTATTAAACAAAGAAAGAAAAAGCAGCCTGAAACATTTCACATAACAACGAACACGAGTTGTAAATTGAATTACCATGACCAGAAATTCCGGTAAACACTTGCGCGCAAAATACGGGAAATACTGGACAGCTGTTTCGACCTTATTTGGTCTCATCAGCAGTAACTGTGTCCTCTGTAAAGAGTACGGATGCAATTTTCATGACATATTCAGGTTAATTGGCCGTGCAATTGCCATGACATTTGGCATTGATTGTGTGCGATGTGGTTCGGTGGTCAGTAGTAGAGATTCGCCTCTGCATTCTGTAGTCACTGGTTCGATCTCCAGTGGGGGCAATCACTGTTGATGAGAACTAATCCGGTTAAAACAGCTGTCCAGTGTTTCCGTATGTCGCGCGCAAGTGTTTGCCGGATTTTTTTGTCATGGTAATTCTAGGTACAATATAACTCCACTACTTAAAAAAGAAAATGTATATCAACGACCACGTGGTTGCCATTTACTAATCTTAGTTTAGGCCTACAGTATGTGGCACACAGAGAGAATCGTGATCACTAGCGAACCATAACACCGCGTAAGATGCCAACCAGTTATTATATTTTTTATTTGATAACTTTCTTTCTTTTTTCTTTCTTTTTTTCTTTCTTTTTTCTTTCTTTCTTATATTCAAGCTCCTTTTTTTTATTTTACTTCTCTCTTTTTCTTTTTTCTCACCTCATGGATTCTTTTTCTTTCTTTCTTTCTTTCTTTCTTTCTTTCTTTCTTTCTTTCTTTCTTTCTCACATACGAGCTCCTTTCTTTTTATTTTTCTTCTCTCTCTTCCTTTTTCTCACATCATGAATTCTTTCTTTCTTTCTTTCTTTCTTTCTTTCTTTCTTTCTTTCTTTCTTTCTTTCTCACATTCAAGTTCCTTTCCTTTTATTTTATTTCTCTCTCTTTTTCCCCCTACCCCCTGGATTCTTTCTTTTTTCTTTCTTTCTTTCTTTCTTTCTTTCTTTCTTTCTTGTTTGATTCTGACCTTAAGGCTTTTCTTTCCTTCTTTTTTTCACTCTCATCTCAAGGTTTCTTTCTTTCTTTCTTTCTTTCTCTCTCGTAAATCTCCTTTGTTTTTATCTTTCTTCTTCCTCTTCCCTTTTTGCTGCTTAGATTGACAAGTATTGTTAATTAGCAACTACGGATAAAACTTTATCAAAATTGAATAATTTGTCAACTTTCGAAAGATATCATGAAATAACTCATAGTTTTTTAAAAATTAAACTTACAAAAAAAGATTTCTAAATTAGCGTCCCTCATTTTTTCTTTCATTCATCTCTTTCTCTCTCTCTCTCTCTCTCTCTCTCTCTCTCTCTCTCTCTCTCTACCTGTATATCTATCCTGTTTCTTCCTCAGTAGACATTTTCTTTCTTTCTTTCTTTCTTTCTTTCAACATGTTATGTGTTCTTTTTCTTTTCTTTCTTTCCTTAAAATCAAAATAGAATAGTCTATTATTTATCTGAGGTAACGACAGGGCGTAACAATGGAACACTTGCGTTCGTATTTTATGCAATAATCTTTTAGAATCTTGTTTTACGTCACAAATCGTCAGATAAAGCTGTTTACTAATCACAAAGACTGACTGTCTGACTCGGTTTTAGTTTGGTTGTGTTTAAGGCTGTTCACACACACACACACACACACACACACATGATTTGTAAGCGAATAGTAAGTAGATAAGATTATTTTCAAATGAGCATGTGTTCATTTATTTGCACACAGCTCAATGGTTTCAAGTATTGCTATCTAATACTAATAATTCTATTTAATATCAATATTTTGTTAGCACACGATCGAATGATTTCAAGTCTTTCTATCTAACCGTGATAATTATACTTAATAGTAATCATTCATTTGCACACAGTTTAAATGATTTCAAGCATTTGATACTATTAATTCGATTTAATATTAATTATTTCTTTGTACACTGTTGAATGGTTTCAAGTATAGTAAATGATTAGATACTTCTATTTGACTCATAGATTAGACCCTGACAAGTACTACTACTTCGGTTCAGAGTGGACCGGGGAGTAATGGCAATGAATAGGTACTCCATGTTTCCTAAAGCTCCAGGACTGGAGCCTCACCATCAGATACAGTTTTGCACCATACCCAGTATAGTTTATGGAGAGTATCTTACTCCTCTGCAGAGGTGCAGAAAGTCTATTCTGCAGCCCCTACTGACTGGTAGCCTGGTCAGCTTGGGCTGTATAATACAACGATTGCATCTCTGGAGAGGAGTGAGATCCCCACCCCCGATGAGTGTCTTGAATGGCTCGAAACAATCTTATAGTGGGGCTCCTGTAATTTTGGAGCACTAGGGAATGGGAAGTTCACCTTCATTGCCATTGCTCCCAGGTTCGCTCTGACTCGGAGTAGTAGCACCGGATAGGTTCCTATGAGTCAAATAGAATTTTTGAACATTTAAACTCTGAAAATAAATGACATAGAATACATTGAATTGTTAGAAATATTACCAAGTCGGCTGGGGCTGTAGAATACATCAACTGCTTCTCTGCAGAGAGGTAAGACCCCCTACCAATGAGTGTCCTGATTATGACACTAAACAATCTGATGGCGAGGTTCCAGCAATGAGGGAGCTTTGGGGAATGGGGAGTAACTCTTCATTGCCATCGCTCCCAGGTTCAAACTGTAGTGATACCTGATAAGGGTCCTATTTATGGGTTAAATAGAACTAAACAGTGACTTGAGTTTACTGTTTTTGGCATTTAAACTGCGTATTTATGCTAAACTGGATTGTTAAAAATAGAAATGTTTTGACTTTTAAACTGCGTACTTATATGAAAGAGAATTGCTCGAAATAGGACTGTTTTGACATCTAAACTGTGTACTTATGCTAAACTGAATTATTTGAAATAAAACTGTGTATTGCCCAGTCGGCTGGGCCTGTAGTATACACTGAGTGTCCTAGATATGACACTAAGCAATCTGATGGTGAGGTTCGAATGATGCCGAAGTTTTGAGGAATGCAGAGCATCCCTTCATTGCAATCGCTCCCAGGTTAACTCTTACCCGGAGTGGTAGCTCCTGATAGGGTCTATCTATGGGTTAAATAGAACTAAACTGCGTATTTATGCTAAATTGAACTGCTTGAAATAGAACTGTTTTGATATTGAAACCGTATTTATGCTAAAATGAATTATTTGAAGTGGAACTCTTTTGACATTTAAATATACTTAATTGAATTGTTTGAATTAGAACTGTTTGTCTAAACTGAATAACTTGAAATAGAAATGTTTTTGACAATTAAACTGTGTACTCATGCTAAACTGAATTGTTCGAAATAGAACTTACTATTAGTATTAAAATGTATTTGGCGTAAAATAAGCAACAAAAGTTGATATGCCATAAAATCCAACCAACCAACCAACCTTGTTAGAAATAGAACTGTTTGATCATTTCCCTGTGTGTAAACCAATGACTGATGTATAATTGAATTGTTAGTGATACATTGCAATACTTGGAACCATTTAACTGTGTACAAAAGAATGATCTTAGGCTCGTTTAAGAACGTTATCTAAAAATGTGTTTACAAATCATATATATTTAATATATAGGTATAAAGAGGATTTGGAATTGAATAACCAAAAATGGTTGATATGCCATAAAACCAAAACAAACCAACTGACTAGGCGAGTCTGAGTAGGTGCGATGAAAACCAACTAAAATTAAAATGAAATAAATAGCTGTAATTCATTTGTAAGTAGGATTTCTTATTTGAGTAATGTATGACATTTTTTAGACGACTAGAAAATTTTGGATATTTTACAGGAATCATCTTTTCTATATATGACGGCATCATGAAAAAGGGGAAAAAAAAGAAAGAAAACTACAAGGTGACAGAAATTGAAAAAATAAAATCTAGAATTGTAAATCGACCTGGAACTTCCTTGCGCAGTGGGGACGACGTTTTCATCATTCACTTTACTTCCGCTAGAACGCCATTTTTCCATAAAAGGGATCGGCGCAGCGCATGCGTACACGTATTTAATGGATCGGAGAGTATTTGACACTTGGAAACTCTGGCAATCATGTGGTGAACATTTTAAGTTAGTTTATTTTCTTCCAAAAACTTTCTAAAGATTTATCCGTTATTTTTCTAACTATTTCCTGTATAAAAGGAACAAGATTACATGATACCTACATGAGCTAAAAAAATAGAAAAAAAGGAACTGATGTGTCTTTATAATCTAAGAAGATTAAACCATTTGTACAATGTAAAGTTTTGGAAGCACTCATATTGTTGCAGTTGTCGTCTTTGGAGGGAAACTCGGCTACCCGAGTTCAAATCCCGTAAAAAACAAAAATCAATACAAAAACTAACAAAAAACATTAAAAAAAAAAATGAGACTCATGGTGTAACATTGGAGGATATGGAAACGGCTACCTGAGTTCAAATCCAGTAAAAAACAAACAAACAAACAAAAAAAAACATAAAAAATAAAAGAAAAATGAGACGCTCCTAGTGTAAAATTGGAGGATATGGACTCGGCAACCCGAGTTCAAATCCAGTAAAAAAAAAAAACCCACAAAAAATAAAAGAAAAACGAGACGCTCATGGTGTAACATTGGAGGAGATGCACACGGCTGCCCAAGTGCAAATCCAGAACAAGGCTGTTTTGCATTTCACATAGCCCTAATAACCTTGGGAAAGATATGAAACCAAATATTTTCCCTCCCACAATGGGTAAACAGTAGGTATGGAGAAGGAAAACTTAATTCAAACCAATTGTAGACGTGGAGAGGGATGGGCTCTGTGAGGATATTCCTTCCATAGACATGCTAAACGAGTCGCACTCCTCACGACCAAACCAGGTTTCGGGGCTAGTTATGTTGAAATAAGAAATTATTATAGTTTTAGCAGTAGCTATGAGAAAGTGGTTTATTGAGATACCCTAACATTCTTTTCTCTTTTATTCAGGACATTGATATCAATCCATTGGGTAATAGGAAAGTCTACCGTGAAAAGATAATTCATCCCTTTTACCCAAAGGAGACAAGTGAATATCGACGGCTTCAGCCGAGATCCGAATTCGGCTTGCCAATTCCATTTTATACATCGATATTCGTTACTCTCCTTCGCACCCCCACAAAGTAAATAACGTACCATTAATGGTATCCTGAGTATGATATTATATTACATCTGATGGTAAGGTTCCAGTGTTGGAGTTTGGGGAATGTCGAACACCGCTTCATTGCCATTACTCCCTGGTCCACTCTGACCTGGAGTGGAAGTAAATATTAGTGTCCCATTTCAGGATCAAATAGAACTGTTTAATAATTTACTAGGATTATTATCATTTATTTGAAAGCATACAGTTGAGTGCAAGTTGTCCAAATACTTGATAAATAGAATTATCAATGTTGAATTGCAATACTTGATACCATTTAGCTGTGTGCAACAAATGATTTACATTAAATCGAACAACTAGTATTAAATAACAATACTTGAAACCGTTTGTGTGTAAACAAATGATTAATATTATAAAGTGTGTGCGAACAAACGATGAATATTAAATATAGTCATTAGTGTTGGATAAGATAGAATAATTAATGTTAGCTACAAATGATGAATATTAAATATGATTATTTGTGTTGAAGAGGAATACTTGAAACCATTTAACTGTATAGAAACAAATTAGCTTTGGGTCGTTTAAAAATGTTACTTATAAACTATTCACTTACAAATTATATATATATATATATATATATATATATATATATATATATATATATATATATATAAACGGGATTTGGTATAAAGTCACAATGGTGATAAGCCATAAAACACAGCCAAAATAAACATATCACTAATGATATAAATGTCACCCTTTTTATAACAAGTATACCTACCTCTTATATTATAAAATATATGTGTGAAATATACATTTCTTAAACGACATTTGTAATATACTCATGATGAGCAAAGAAACCACAACACTTGGTTATAAAGATATATACTGATATATACATCTGAGGCTATCTGTGGTGTGAGAGAGACAGACGAAGGGAGACGAATACAGACTCCCATATTGACTCATAACTTCTTCTCTTGTCATACCACTGAGCACTTTTTCTGTTTCTCGGCCAGGGGGTACTCAACGGGAGGCCTGCTGTGGGCCACATTGTAGGACGCTGCTCAAGCGGGGCGCCCAGCCACTCGATGGCGTTCCAGTGACTGATCGTATCTCTTCTGGCCTCAAGCTGAGACTCCAAAACTGACCCTCTCCGTGTCTCACGTGGGCATCTGTATATATAATTTTCATAAAACCCACACATTTCTGTTCAACCACATGAATGCTTCTGCTTATTTTCACTGGTGCGTCCTGCACAGTCAAAGGTCAATATGAAACACATTAACGCCCTATCAATGGGGTTTAGAGTACGCCGACGGTATCCCCTGGTGTTAAACAACTGAGCATTGTGGAGTACCCTTCATTGCTATTAACCCTCGGTTTACTCTGATCCGAAGATGTAATACCAGTTCGGGTCCAATCTATGGGTCTTAATGATCTGTCTAAAATTAATCGCATTGCTATTAACCCTCGGTTTACTCTGATCCGAAGATGTAATATCAGTTCGGGTCCAATCTATGGGTCTTAATGATCTGTCTAAAATTAATCGCATTGCTATTAACCCTCGGTTTACTCTGATCCGAAGATGTAATACCAGTTCGGGTCCAATCTATGGGTCTTAATGATCTGTCTAAAATTAATCGCATTGCTATTAACCCTCGGTTTACTCTGATCCGAAGATGTAATACCAGTTCGGGTCCAATCTATGGGTCTTAATGATCTGTCTAAAATTAATCGCATTCTATAAGACCGTGTAAAAACACTAAAGAATCAACTACAAAGTATAGTCCACGTGGTGTAGTGGCCAACGTGCTGAACTATGACATCGTAGTGAGAGAGTTCGAGTTCCCGTCGAGCTATTATGTTCACTTTCGGATTTATGCCCTTGAGAAAGGTATAAAACCCCTTGTCCCCCCCCAGCTATGGGTTTAATAGTACTACAATCCCTGTACAAGGATGGTTTTGGCATTAAAAATCCAGGATGACTGATATATCATAAAACAAAAGAACCAAACCAAAATTAAACAATTGAAAATGTAAATATGGAATACAATGAACGTGATTCCCTAACTAATTAATATAACCGATCCAAAGTGAAAGCATAGTCACCAAGGTTAAGCAAAGATGAACTAATTCTGTTCTGGTTTTGTTTTGGTTTGGTTTTATGGCATATCAGCCATTGTAGGTTATTTAATGCCAAATCCAGTTTATTCATATATTTTAGACATATATGATTTGGTTTAGTTTGGTTTGGTTTCATGGCATATCTACCATTAATCCCTAATCCATTTTATTCATTTATGTTCGATATATATGATTTGTAAACATGAGTCAAGAAAGTTAAATATTTCCAAATTCACTCAAGATTCAATTAAACATCAAACATTTGTTTACACATAGTTAAATGATCGAACAGTTCTATTTCAAACAATTCGAATTAGCATAAGTATTGCTCTGCATCATTAACATCAGACATTTTTTTACACATAGTTCCTTGGGCAAACAGTTCTATTTCAAATAATTCAGTTTAGCATAAGTTCAGTTGTTTTGTTTACACACAGTTAAGTGATTAAACAGTTCTATTTCAAACAATTCAATTTAGCATAAGTACATAGTTTTTTGTTTGCATTTTATAGATACACACAATTAAATGATCGAACAGTTCTATTTCAAACAATTCAGTTTATCTGAAGTCAACAAAGTTAAAGTGTTCCAAGTTGCTATGTATCACTAACAATTCAACTAAATATCAGTTATTTGTTTACACACCGTTAAATGATTTAACTGTTCTATTTCAAACAATTCAATTTACCATAAGTCATTTGTTTGCACTCAGTCTTAATGTCAAACAATTCTATTTGATCCGTAAATAGGACCTTATCAGCTGTTACCACTCCGGGGCAGCGTGGACCTTGGAACGATGGCAATGAAGGAATACTCAGCATTCCTCAAGGTACAATTATGACTGGAACCTCACCATTAGATTGTTCAATGTCACATCTGGAACAATCGTTGTGGGATGGGTCTTACCCGACTGCAGAGATGCAGTCAGTGTATTCTACAGCCCTAACCGACTGGGATAGGTGACTCCTAAGAAACAACCGATACAAGAAGAATCTTGTACGCCAGATTAAGCAAAACTTTGCAAATAATTACTTAATGAATGATATTTATCTAATAGATAAATGATATCTAACTATCTATCTATCTATCTATTCTGAAAAGATTTACTATACCAAAAATCTATCTATCTATCTATCTATCTATCTATCTATTTCAGCCTGCCATCTATCTATCTATCTATCTATCTATCTATCTATCTATCTATTTCAATCTATCTATCTATCTATCTATGCAAGTCTTTTCAACTATCTATCAATCTGTTTATTTATCTTAGTATTTTCATCTATCTATCTATCTATCTATGCGGATCATTCAATAAATAAGAATTTTTGGAAAAACGTGTATTTTTTTTCAGAATTTTTTTTTTCCTTTAAATGTAAACTCTGCATTGTTTGAAATTGGTTAATAGACAAATTATCTTAATCATCGCAAAATATTTGTTGAGGCTATTGAAAATAGCGTAAAATCTAGCTGGCTGCTATATAATTTAGAGAAGGAGTGATGTGTTAGAAGAAAAGAGTTTTAGTAAAAAAATATTTACAAATGAGCTGAACATGGGTTTGCCACAACGACCATGAGTTGAAAAAACACTCTTTGGAGTGGAAGCTTATTGACTATACATTAAGTAAACGGTTATGGGCACGGTGGTCATTAAAGAAGGTCATGCTGACTGTTGGTTGGGTTTTATGTCATATCAAATTTTGTAGGTTATTTAACACCAAATCCATATCTATTTAAATCGTTCTTTTTTAAAAAAAATTCAGTTTAGTATGAGTACACAGTTTATATGTCAAAAACATTTCTATTTCAAACTATTCAGTTTAGTCAAACAGTTCTAATTCAGCTAATTCAGTTTAGTATAAGTACAGATTTTGTTAACACATAGTTAAATGTCAAAAACAGTTCTATATTAAACAATTCAGTTTAGTGTAGATACAGTTTCAATTTCAAAAACAGTTCCATTTAAAACAATTCAGTTTAGCATAAGCCTTCAGTTTAAATGTAAGTACAGTTTAATTGTCAAAACATTTCTATTTCAAGTTATTCAGTTTAGTCAAACAGTTCTTATTTAAACAATTCAGTTTAGCATAAGTATGCAGTTAGTTTTATTTAGTTTACAAAGCTCTAGCATTACTGGAACCTCACCATCAGATTGTTTAGTGTCATTTCCAGGACACTCGTTGGGGGTGGGGTATTACCCGACTGCAGAGAAGCACGGGTTGTATTCTACTGCTCCAGCCGACTGGGCAACATGCTGGGTGTATTCTGGGACATGAAAAGGTTCGCCTGAGACATAACGGTATTAAGTAGATATTATGTACCATGTCTTGACATTCATCTTTCAACAACCCGTTGAGACCCTGCCATGATAAAAGTTGACGAACGCAAGAAACTCTGTTTAGTGAACCAAAGGTTTATTTACTACTACAACTTGTTGGTATTGCCCAGTCGGCTGGGGCTGTAGAATACACTGACTGCTTCTCTGCAGAGGGGTAAGACCCCCCAACGAGTGTCCTGGTTATGACACTAAACAATCTGATGGTGAGGTTCCAGCAGTGCTGGAGCTTTGGGGAATGCAGAGTACCCCTTCATTGCCATTGCTCCCAGGTCCACACTGGCCCGGAGTGGTAGCACCTGATAGGGCCCTATCTATGGGTTAAATAGAACTAACAGCATACTTATGCTAAACTGAATTGAGTAAACTGAATAGCTTGAAATAGAAACGTTTTTGACAATTAAACCGTACTAACACTTAAACTGCGTGCTTATGCTTAACTGAATTATTTGAAATAGAACTGTTTTTCGACACTAAAACTGTATTTACATTTAACTGAATTATTACATATAACTGCTTGAATAGTTTGAAATGGAAATGTTTTTGACAATTAAACTGTGTACTTATGCTAAACTGAACTGTTTTCAGTAGAACAGATAATTTACATAAAAATGTATTTGGCGTTAAAT
The DNA here is from genome assembly GCA_963585895.1 of Sepioteuthis lessoniana. NCBI lineage: Eukaryota > Metazoa > Mollusca > Cephalopoda > Myopsida > Loliginidae > Sepioteuthis > Sepioteuthis lessoniana. The sequence continues at coordinate 77,779,927 of OY757908.1, forward strand.
AACCTACAAAGGTTGATATGCCATAAAACCAAACAAACCAAACAAACCAAACTTGTTGGTAGTCACCTGGACAAAGAAAGAGAGTATGGAAAGTTGAGACGACCGCATTTGCTAGGCAAAGACAAGCGACATATCATGGTGAGAAACAGAGAGCAGACACAGACCTTGCATTTTCTTCCTGGGAAAGGCCCCCTTTGAAGTGCACCCACAAAAAAATGGGACTCATAAACTTTTGCCTCCTCACATCTTCGTGGCTCGTGTTCAAATGTTTTTAACTTATCACGTTTCGCTGTCGACCCCCCAAAACGAGTCGTCCTCTCCCTTCCGCCTGGTGTCGGTGGGAGGAACATCCGCTTCCTCTGACTCCACACAGGTGTACACGATCTTGGTACCCCCAGTTTTTCCTAGCCTGTCCGTTCAGAAACTGTTTTTTTTTAAATTCATTTTTAAATTTATTTTTTGGATTTCAATTTTCTATGAGCCATTCAATTACTATTATTGTGTTTGAAAAAACTTCAACTGTCAACAGTGTAAAATTATTTTAGGGGTACAATAAAAATTTGCAATATAAAGAAATTAATAGTGATAAACAATTCAATATAAGGAAAGTTTAAGGGGGAATAAAATTTTTTGAAGTGAGTGACATTAATGCCAAGTTCAGTATTTAACTGGGTAATGTTTTAGAGGGCTCTAGTGTGCCATTAACGGCAATTCAAACAGTAAATTTAAACAGTAAGTTTAAACAGTAAGTTCCGCAGCTTTCTTGTTCGGGTATTTGTTCGAAAAGATTACACAGACTATAAAGAAATAAGAAAAAAAAGGATAGAAAAGATAAAGTGTTGCAAATTTTAGTGCAATTTGCTGGAACTTATCTGAGAGTGTCCGAGAAAAAAAGATCTTTAAATTTGAGTATTTTTTCTTTTTTGCTTTATCGAAAAGTTTCAAAGAACATTAAATTTCGAGTTTTCTTTAAGGTTCTTTTCCACAGAATTCCCTGTTGAATTTTCTTTCGGTTGAATTTTCTTGGTAGAACTTCAGTCGTCGACTTTCATTTATTTCTATTTCTTGGGAAGTTTCATTCAAGAAGCGAGCGACGAAACCAGTCTGCTGGCTAATTTTTCCTGCCTTTACAGTTCGGTCCCCGAATTCGTACTGATGGTTCAATTAATAGTTCTTGACAAAAAGGGGGAACTCACTTTTTGGTGTCGTACTGTCTGGCATTACTTCTCTCTTCTCCAGTCCGGCCAAATCAAGTTCCACACGTGGTCAGCTTGATTTTTTTCTTAGAAATAAATTTCTAGAAGTGTACCCTATTGCCATCTTCTTTTTCAAAATTCTTATTTTTTGAATGGTCCTCGTAAAAATGCGAACAAAAATGCAACCATGATAATTGCTTTACTTTTATTCCCAACCTTCAGCATTTGCTTTGTGTAAGCTTTAAAATGATTTATTGAGAAAATAACAGATAAATCTTTAAAAATATTTTGGAAGAAAATAAACTAACTTAAAATGTTTCTCACATGATCGCCAGAGTTCCCAAGTGTCAAATACTCTCCGATCCATTAAATACGTATACGCGTGCGCCGATTCCATTATGGAAAATGGCGTTCTGGCAGAAATAAAGTGAATGATGAAAACGTAGTCCCCACTGCGCAAAGAAGTTCCAGATCAATTCACGATTTTAGATTTAATTTTTTTAAATTTCGGTCTGCTTTTACTGTTTTCTTTACTTTTTTTGTGAAATGGCGTCATTTGTGGAAAGGATTAATTCCTGGTAAATTTCAAAAATTTTCCAGTCATCTAAAAAATTAATTACACATTGTGCAAATAAGCAAGGGATTGATCCCAATTCATTTTTAACAAGGATTTCTTTCATATCAATTTCCGTTACTTTCAATCACATTTAATCGTACCATTTTAATATTTGTATCTGCCGTTATTTCATATGAAAAATAAGTCACAGTTGAATTGCATTATTTAATCCTTGAGAATTTTTCCACACCAACACCACATGGTGAATTTTCACTGGAGTCATGGTGACAATAAGTCTAATCGTGTCTCCAGGACTCTTCTCAGTATTCTGACCGATCTCAGTAATGCGGTTGTCTGGATGGTTTCGATTTTCCAACTTTTCCATTCCCCTTTCCAAATCTTCTGGGGCCATTTTTAAGCGCACCAACGAAAATAGGTATTACCGTCACCATCGTACCCAACAGCTTTTTTGTTCTCTGGCAAGGTCCAAGTAAACAAAAAGAGAGACAAGTATCTGAACCTTTCAAGAGAAATAAAAATGTTAAGGAACAAGTAAGTGACGGTGATATCAATTATAATTGGCGCACTCGAAACATTCCTCAAAGGCTTAGTAAGGGGAATGTAATTTCTTTTATTTCCCCTCAGCAGTCCGCTGGAACGGCAAATTCCACTAGACAAGTTCTTTTCTTGTAAATTAGCGCCACGTCTGATCATCTGTCCAGATTAGGTGATCCGTTTGAATCCCAAAATCTAAGAGAATTTTCTGCGTCTCATTATCTAGAATGAATTTTAATAATGATGATAATAAAAAATAAGGGCGATCCGAAGGCTACCTTTTCAATAGCTACACCGAGATGTTGGAGAGGGCGCTACCCCTTTCCCTTGATTGTTCCACTTTACCCTTGATCCTTACATTATAATGCTGAGTGCTAAGTAGGGCGCCACCAAGTACTATTTTTTTTTTCGTTTTTGGAATGACTCAACCTGGGATTGAACCCAGGTCTCCCGGGCAATTGGTGAACAGTCTACTCATTAGGCCAATGGCCCCGTTTACTCAGTTTAATGATGATAATAATAAGGGTTGAAAAAGCTGTGGAACATCAAAGTGACAGTGATAACAATTGTTGCCGGGACCCTTCAAACAGTCCCCAAGAACCTGGAAAAGAGACTTGATGAACTTGAGATTAGAGGAAGAATTGGGTTCATCCCGACGACAGCATTGCTTGAATAGCTAGAGCTCTTCAAAAAGTCCAGGAGACCTGGGGAGACTTGCTGTCACTCAGATTCTTGTGAAAAACCCTCAATTAGAGCTTTCGTGAAAAACTTGCAAGAAGTAAAATCAGAGAAAGAAATTAGACCATCCAGACCACCGCACAGTCAGAATACTTAGAAAATACTGTGAAAAAATTGATTATTAATAATAATAATAATAATAATAATAATAATAATAATAATAATGATTGTGCCAGAAATTTAAATTTGACTATACGAACAAATGGTATATGCATAACCCAGAATACGTTCCAGAAAATGAGACGTACAAAATTCTTTGGGAGTTTCAGAAACAAACGGATCATCTAATCTCGGTCAAACGACCAGACTTAATAATAGTCAACTGTTGCATATTGACCCCGGCCGAGTTGTGAAAATAGGAAATGCCCCTGTGTAAATAACAGGTGCATCCGGTCGAAGCTGTCAAGGGGATAACCTTGACTGTCGACAGGTTGAATTGAGTGGACGTAAAACAATAATATAACTCGGTGCACAGGAAGTTCGAGTTCAGTTGGAGTTAAGATGTGGTAGAGAGAACCAGCACCCAGCAGAGGGGGCCCTCAGGCCCCCGATTGAGCAGTTGGAGTTCAGATCAGTTGAGGAGAAGATGCTGGAATAAGGACTATGTCCTAGAGAGGCTGGGCCACAGGCCCCCGGTTGAGCAGCACAGGAGAACGAGAAAGAAACGCTGTTATAGCCATAAGAGTGGGGGTCAATATGTTGCAGTTCTGTTCGGTCTCCAACTCCCTCTCACACCCAACCCTTTCAATAAAGTGAGAGGTATATTTTTCTAAAGACCTGTTTCCGCTCGTCTTCATTGCGTCGTTATGTTTCTGCATGCATCTGCATATGAGTATATAACACAACTATAAAAAGAGAACCAGTCGAATTGGGACACTTTACCGTTCCAGCTGATCACGGGATAAAACTGAAGGAAAGCAAAAAGAAAGATAAGTACTTAGACCTTGCTAGAGAACTGAAAAACTATAGAACGTGAAAGTGACGGTGATACCAGTTGTAATTGATATGCTAGGTACAGTCATCAAAGGATTAGTACAGGGACTGGAGGACTTGGAAATAAAAGGACGAATGGAGACCATCCAAACTACAGCATTATAGAATACTAAGAAGAGTCCTGGAGATTTGAGGAGACTTGCTGTCACTCAGACTCCAGTGGAAAACAATCAGTTAATGCGCTGGTGTGAAAAAATCTCAAATGAGTAAAGTAATAATATAAAAAAAGACTGGAAAACAGGAAGACTTGGAAATCAGAGGAAGAATTGAGACCATCACCATTACTGAGATCCATTAGAATATTAAGAAGAGTCCTGGTGACCCGAGGAGACGTGTTGTCACCCAGACTCCAGTGAAAGAGCATCAACTAATGCTGGTATGATAATGATAATTATGATTATAATTATAATAGTGGGCTTTGCCGTCCCGGCGGACTGTAATATAATGGCCGAGGGATTTCGTTTTGCCTTTCGGTTAAGTTCGGCTGAAAACCTTTCGCTCAGTGCATGGGTTAGTTAGGTGCAAACATGAGCGCGGGTGTTCACTCGCGCGCGGGAGCGGATGTGTCATTCAGAGACGTCCCAATAAAAATCCTAGATAGAGGATATGACCAGGGATGTGAGTGACGTCACGCACCGGAAGCGTGGGCTGATATGTTTGAGAAAAGTCAGTTAGTTGAGTTCTGCCTCGGGAGAAGACGGTTGACATTCGTGAGCTCGCCGAGGCCTTGTGTCGGGAGCCACACGTGTTGGGGAGGGGCAGATGGAAAAGACAGCGTAGAAAGATTGTGTATCTCTCTCCTTATATCGAAAAACCTTTTAACTCAAAGGTAATAAAAAGTTTCGTACTTGAACTATGAAGTCGTTAGTGTTTTTCGTGTTTCGGGATTACTATGTTCTATGTATATATGTTATGAACATTCTATGTACGTTTCACACATATCCGTATCATGGTATGTAACAGGACCACAGAGATAATACAGATGATTAGGATAATAAACAAATGAAGCAATCTGACACAAAACGAATATAAGAGATGGCCTGACTGGGCAGGAAAGGGAATTATGCAAGAGACTAGAAGCTTGCCATACTGAGAATTTGTCTAAGCACAAAACAGAATATGCCCAAGAAAAAGAGACATAAAACTTTGAGATACAAACAGATCTTCCAGTCCAGGTCAGAGTAATAGACTTGGACTATAATTAATAACTATAAGAGTACTTGTCAGTTGGTGGATATTGCTGTTCAAGCAGGCCAAAATGAGCGAAAGCCAAAAACTACTTGAATTTTGTCAGAGAGCTGAGGAAGTTACACAACATGAAAGCAACGGAGATACCAACCATAATTGAAACACTTGGAATAATCTCAAAGAACCTGGAAAAATAACGAGTAGGGTGGGAGTGAAGATTAGAAGAAGACCACAGTGCTCTTAAGATTATCAAGAATACTGAAAAGAATCCTGGAGAGCTGTGAAAATTTGTCATCACAAGAGAAAAATAAATGGAGTCATTAATCTTTAAATGTGGACATGGAATTAGATAAGGTCTGTGAAATAGTTTTGGGGATCGAAAGATATAAAGAAGATAGGAAGAGAAAGGAGTGAATGTGTGCGTAAGAGAGAGACAGAGAGACAGACAGACAGACAGAGACAGAACGTAAATGGGAGAGAGAGAAAGAGAGAGAGAGAGAGAGAAAGAAAGAGAAAGAGAAAGAGGTAAATAGACGGAACGTAAGGGAGAGAGAGAGAGGACAGAGAGAAAGAGAGAGAAGAAGAGTTAGAAACAGAAGTAAAGCGAAATCGATTGAAAGAGAGAGAGAGAGAGAGAGAGAGATGGGACAGACAGACAGATAGACAGAGAGAGAGTGACGGAAAGAGACAGAACGAAAGAGAGAGAGAGAGAGAGAGAAAGAGAAAGAGGAAGAGCCAAACAGACAGACAGAGACAGAACGTAAGAGAGAGAGAGAGAGAGAGAGAGAGAGAGAGAGAGACTAAGAAACAGAAGTAGAGCGAAATCGATAGATAGATTGATAGATAGACAGACAGACAGACAGATGGAAAGAGAGAAAGCAAGAAGAGAGAGAGAGAGAGAGAGAGAGAGAGAGAGAGAGAGAGAGAGAGAGAGAAATCGATGAATTTTTTTCTTAGTGAAACCTTATTTTGAAAAATTTAACCTCCATTACACTAGCAACGACAAACGGAAAAATCTGAGATTTAAAAGAAAAAAACTTAGTTGTAAGAAACAAAATATCTGACACTTTAACCTTTTTATGACTTTTCAAATTAGCTTTTTCATGGCTATTCAAATTAGCTTTTTTTTTTTTTTAAGGTAGAGCAACAGCTGGTTGAGGTCATTCCTCATAATACAGCGGTTAAATGTAGTTTTAAAACTTTTTTGTTATTCGTTTCCTTCCGTTTGTGTTTTCGGATTCTTCTCAGTTGCGCATGTGTAACATTCTTTTTGCAAATATTCGACTGTTTGTACATCGATAGCAGTTTCAGAAAGTTTCCGCAATGCATTTAATCAGGATGGCGTAAGAATATCTCTAGTTTTCTATACAGTGTTATTTTGAGCTCTTTTATATAATTTTTTGTTTGTTTACTTGTTTTAGTGTTGATGCGAGAATTTTTGTCGTGTGTTTTGAATTCTGAAATGTTATGGCAGAAGCGTGAGGAAGTGGGTGCTTTCAGTTCGCCGAAATGTCAAAGACGAAATTCATTTTGATTTTCAAAGTGCATTTCGTCGTTCTTTTCTTCGCAACGAAGTTGTCATTGAATATTAATACATGTCGAGAGAGTATCAAGTGAATTAGCTATTCTGAGTTTTTGATTCGTAGATATCTCGGCCCTGATAGCTAAGCTGCTACTTTTCCTTTCCTTTTAAAGGTATTTTTAGTAGATACATAGGCAAAACTGTAGTAGTAGTATGTATGTGTGTATATATATATATAAGTGTGTGTATGTGTGCATGTATTTTAAATGTGTATATCTATAAAATTTGTGTACATATACATTTATACGATAGTTCTTTGCATAATTATGGATATGTACACGTAAATTGCACCTTTTTATAATTATATATATATATATATATATATATATATATATATATATATATATATATATACATATATATATATATGTGTGTGTGTGTGTGTGTGTGTGTGTGTGTGTGTGTGAGAGATTGTATGTGTGTAAATATGTTTGTTATAAATATGATTATCTATTCAATACATTTACGTATACATTTATACAACTGTTCTTTGCTCAATTATGTTTATATATTTACAAAATGCATCTTTTCATAACTATATATATATATGTGTGTGTGTGTGTATGTGTGTGTGTGTGTGTGTGTGTGTGTATATATATATATGTGTGTGTGTGTGTATGTGTTTTATAAATGTACACATCTATACAATACGGGTACGCATATATTTGTGTATACATAAGCACATTTATAACACACACACAACACACAATTACACATAGATAAACATATATATATATATATATAATTATGAAAAGATAAAATCTATATATACTAATGCATAATTATGCAAAGGAGTATCATATAATTGTATATGTACACGTATTTGATTGATATGCATATTTATCTAGACCCTGAAACAAGAAAAATAACAAGGAGTCTTGAAAAAATAAAATTAAAAATAATGAACTGTGTTTCATCGTCTTTAACAAAACTTGCTTGAATTTATATATATATATATATATATATATATATATATATATATATATATATATATATATATATGCATGTGTGTGTGTGTGTGTGTGTGTGTGTTATAGATGTACAAGAAGGAGCTATTTCTACTCTAAGTAGCGAGCCTCTGAAATTCAGAAACAAGTTCATGTATCTAGGCAACACTATCTCATATACTGTAAGTAATATTAATATACTCCTAGTAGAGGCATAGACTGCTCTCGGTAGGTTATCAATCGCATGGAAGTCTAATAGATCTGATGAAATAAAACTGGATTTCTTCCACACTGTGGCCGTGTTAATATTATTGTATGGATGCACCACATGTACGCTGATATACGTATAGAGAAAAAGCTAGACGAGAATTACACCAGAATGCTATGAGCTATCTTGAACAAATCTTGGAAACAACCACCCATGAAACAACAGCTGTACGGGCGCTTACCTCCCATCTCAAAACCCATCCAAATAAAACGAACAAGACATGATGGACACTGCTGGAGAAGCAATGATTAACATAAGTAACGTTCTTCTAAAGACCCCTACACATTGATGTGGCAGTGTTGCGAAGAAAGGATATAGATTGGAGGACCTGCAGGGAGCGATGAATGAGAGGAACTGAGAGAGAGAGAGAGAGAGAGAGAGAGAGAGAGAGAGAGAGAGAGAGAGAGAGAGAGAGAGAGAATCAGGAAAATCTGTGCTATCAGAGCGACTTGAGGGGGATGATGATGATGATGATACAAAAATTGCACATTTTCATAACTATATATATATATATGTGTGTGTGCGTGTGCGTGTGTGTTTGTATATGTACGTGTAATAGTTGTGATGAGTTAATATTTATGCACACACACATATAATATTGTGAAATATTTTATATTTGTACTTATCTTGAATGTATATTTGAACATATCTTAAATGTGCTTAAGTAAAGTTATATATATATATATATATATATATAGTCATCATAATGAAAAATTGCTTCCTCGTGATGCCAGGGAAACATGCTTATCTGATTGTACAAACTGACGTTTTATTCCTCATTTCAACAGGTTTCATTATAAACTTGGTTTATATATATATATATATATATATATATATATATATATATATATATAAAATTGCGTTATATTATTAGAGATATTCGATAAGCTTTTTTGTATGATTATATTAACACTCGTAGAAAATGACACATCTAATTCTTTGTTATATATATTCTCAGACACATCTTCGTTCATATTCCTATTTTAAGCCAGTAAAATGCTTATTGATATATATAGTTGAAAATATCTTGAATAGATATCTATGAATGCATTTATAACATATTGATGCTTCTATTTAGAAAGAAAGAATGGCGTCTTATTATTAGCGTTTCATAGTTAACTTCTTCATATCGAAAATTTGGATGATTAAAAATGACAATCATTGAGATCCTGTGAAATTATCCCTCATCTGTAAATTGGGCCGGGGAAATTTATAACATTCTAAGTACAAGGTATGTTCAAAAAGTGTTGAAACTGATTTCGAAAATCTTTTGAATTTTATAAACCGAAAATTTCAGTGAAGAGATTTACACCCCTGGGAAACTTATCGTATATTCTGGAATATATGTGTTTATTAATCCCTCTGCGGCGAGAAGGATGTGACGCAAGATCATTTTTAAGCAGAGTTTTGGAGATTTTCCTTCTCCTTGACCTGTTACCATACCAAGATTAGAGAGCTCAGTCTGCCCCACTGTTTATCCAAAGCTTGAGAGGGAATAGCTTAACTTTCTTAACTTTGTAAAATGCAAACAACCTCGTCCTGCACTTGAACTCGGGTCACCACGTTCATTTCCTATGACGATAATCTTTGCACTGCAAGTGCCTCGTATTTTCTGGCATACAAGACGCATAGTTTGCAAAACTATTTGGTTAAGAAACTAATCTTCATCTGATCGCGAGGTTCCAGTTCCGGACCTCTGGCGAGTGTGGGTTACTTCATCATTGCAACTACTCCCAGGTCCACTCTGACCCGGAATGGTTGTACCAGTTTGGGCCCTATCTATAAGCCAAATAGACATGTTTGAAAATTATTCGTGTTCGATATGAATATTTGATGCCATATAGCTCGAACTCATTTTTTATTAAGAATAGTCATAGTTGTTTACAAAGGATTATTCGGGATAGTACTCGTGGCGTAGTAGCTAATGTGCTGGGCTGCAATATCGTCGTAAGCGAGTTCGAACTCCAGTCGTGCTATTACGTTCACTTTCAGACTAATATTCTTGGGAAAGGTATGAATCCCTAATCCCTCCAGCTATTGGTTAAATAGCATCACTGCTGTTCTTCTATAAGGATGAGCCTTAGCATTAAATAATCCGTGAAAGTTGACATGCCATTAAACAAACCGAAACCAATGATAGTTACTTGAAACCATAAAACTGTGCGCAAACAAATGAATATTGCTAAATAGAAATTGTTACTTGAAACAATATAATTTTTAATAGTAGTTAAGAATACTTGAAATTATACAACTGTGTCCGAATTATAGGAATAATTTATATATAACTGTGAATTACTTGTATTAAGAATAGTTACACGAAGCTATAATTGTTTACTAAGAAGGATTATTATTAGTTACTTGAAACCATATGACTATGTGTCAATAAATAACAATTATTAAATAGAAATAATCAGTTCTGGCTGGGAGGATCCAGTTATGGAATTCTGGGGAGCGTGGAGTGCTCAGTTATTACCATTACTCTCAGGTCCACTTTGATACAGAGTGTTAGTACCAGTTAAGGTCCTGTCATTGAATCAAATAGATCTGTTGAAAATTATTAGTTCTGGATAAGAATACATAAAAACATAAGTCTATACAAAGAAATTCTTATTATTAGGTAGTATTATGAATGTTGAGAAGACTTTAAACCTAAGGATTTAATTCGTTATTTTAAGCCATATAATTGCTTACAAATTATTGGTCTGAGATAAGAATTTTTTAAAGTCATATAACTGTGTGCAAACAAATGATTATCATTGAATAAGAATTGTTGGTTTAAACAATATAATTATGTATGACTTATTAGTATTAGATAAAAATACTTGATACCACGTAAAAAAATGATTATCATTGATAGGAAGAATTCTATCAAACCATATATATGTATAGATTATTGGAATTTGATCGTAAACCCTGCTCTTGTTGAGTATTCCTTCATTGTCATTACTCTCTTTCCTGCACTGACCCGGAGTGAGAGTACCTGTTGATTTTCCTTCGATGTGACAAATGAATATTTTTCTAAAGTTATTTTTACCGAGTCGGAATACTTGATACCGGATAAGTTTGTGTAGATTGTTTGTATAAAGAATAGGCTTTGGCTTCTTTGTTTAATGGCATATCAACCTTTGTAGGTTATTTAATGCCAAAGCCATTGATCATAGTAGAACAGTAGTGGTACTATTTAACCCATAGCTGGGAGGATAAGGGGGTTCATACCTTTCCCAAGGGTATTTGCCCGAAAGTGAATGTAATAGCGCGACTGGAATTCGAACTCGCTTACTACGATTCCGCAGTCCATCGCTTTAACCATTACAACACCAGGACACCTCTATAAAGAATAGTTCGATCAGATGTGGCCCAAGGCCGTATGAATAGGGCACCCAATGAGACCCGAACCCACTCGTGAAGGTTTTCTAGTCTAGCTTGCACACCATTACCCAACCAGAGGCGCCCAATGAATACTTACTTGAAAGCTATAAACTTTTAAGGATTATAACTATCTGAAGTTATTGAACCCATATAACTGTGTACAAATAAACTATTTTTAATGGAAATAGTTACTTGAAACTATATAATTGTGTATAAATTATTAGTATTAGAGAAGAATACTTGAAACCATAAAACTGTGATAATCACTTGAATTAGACAGGATATATTACATTGTTATCATCTGCGCGATGAAGAAGAAAAAAAAAACTCTGAAGAAACAACAAAACAAAAAATATAAATACAAATGTACAATGTACAAGATTCTTAAACTTTTATTTATAAAATAACCCCATGCTGTCAAAATCTATTTATCAAACATATTTGTGGGAAGGGGCGACCTAACAAAATATTAATTTCAATAAATAACCTTCTAGCCATAATACCTGCGATTGAGACACTGTGTGATATTTGGATGGATTTAGTTTAATGCTAGTTGAGCATTTTATATGCTGGGAAATATGGTATATAATAAAGTGAGGTATTCATGGTGTAGTGGATATCGTCGTAGGAAATTGATACGACGTCACGAGTTCAAATCCTGGATGCGTCTGTTTGCATTTCATATGACGCTAATACCTGTGGGAAAGGTATGAATCCAATTATTCTCCCACCAGCGATGGGTAAATAATAGGGCGAACTGGGCTCTATAATCTTGGCAGGTGCCCGTGGTGTAATGGTTATCGTCGCATGAAATGGACACAAATCCTGGACGAGACTGATTGCATTTCGCATAGCACCCTTGGGAAAGGTATGAATCCAATTATTCTCCCTCCAGCTATGGGTAAATAGTAGGGTAGACTAGGTTCTTCAGCCTTGGTTAGGCAACTAGTCTAGGAGAAGGAAAACTCTGAATTCAAACCTGTTAAACTCCGCTTAAAAATTGACCTCGTGTCATGTCCTGCCCGAGCGGAGGGGTTGGTAAATATGATAATCTTGGCATGGTAACCGGTACAGGAGAAGTAAAATTCTGAATTCAACCCTATTAAACTTCGCTTAAAAATAACCTTGTGTCGCATTCCTCTTGTGCGAAGGTGTTGGTAAATATATATGATAAATAGATAATGTCTAGAAGTTTAGACTAATCTGAACGAAATCTAGTCATGTTAGATCCAAATCACGATGATTCTTATCACTAATCTCAATACATTCCAATCAGTTTTGTTTGTCAAAGCACAGGATTGTACAAATCCAGCATTATCTAACCCCTCAGATATAGCACTGTCCAACTTTTTCTTGCTTGATAAACTGAAAATTTAGCGGTAAGATTTTAGACCGTGGAAAACAGTAAAAGAAGTACGAAGGTTCAATTCAAAGATGAGTCTTTGAGGTAAGCTTCAACCAGTGAAAAAATCCCTGGAAAATTGTGCTAAATGTCAAGGAGATTATTTTTGAACTCACATCTTACACTTGTCACGCTGTAATGTACAGTCACACACACACACACACACACACACACACACACACACACACACACACACACACACACACACACACACACACACGCAGAGACATATATATATGTGTGTGTGTGTGTGTGTGTGTAATTATATTTTCGGAGGCGTGCTTAACATAACGGTTACAACAGCAGTAAATGAAATCAGTGAGCAGAGTTCGAATCCTGAACAAGGCTGCGTTTCACTTAGTACCAATGCCTTTGGCATGAACTAATCTCTACTTCCTGAAGTTAGAGATGTATAGTAATGTTCGAGGTATGGGTACATCATAGAAACAGTTGGTTGGAGTTTTATGGCATATTAACCTTTCTAGATCATTTAATGCTAAATTCTGTTTATACATATATATATATATAATCTAGTTATTCATAATATATTGATAATACTTTTATGTGATAAAACCTTTATGGCGTATTATCTGTAGAGTATATTTTATTTCATGCACGTGCACCTATATTATAAAATCTATACTTTAGGATATATACATATATATGGGAATATATACGTTATGTAGATACGTATTATTTATACTTAATCGTATCGTTTTTAGGAAGAAATGTTTCCTTTTTCTTTTTATTCTGTTCTTTTTAAATCAATATTACGATATTACGCCATTGTTTGTTCATTTCTTTATGTAAACAGCCATAAATAATTGTTCTTACGCATTATACTTGCGGTCTGTTTTCGTGTTCTTCATCTACGCACCAGACGTAGCTTTTGTTATAGGAGGAGGCGTAATGATATCTGTGATAATAATAGGCTTAATATTGATCGTAATATTATTGATATCGAGCTTATTGTTTTCATATTTACTTAGCTGAAGCTTCGGTAAAAAGGGAAGAGATGAAAGTAGGAAGAATGTATCACGCCAAGCTCAAAAAGAGGAGAGTCTGAAAAAAAAAATGTCTGTTTGATTTTCTATCTGTTTGTCATTCTCTGTCTGTTTGTCTGTCACTCTCACTATATATAGGAATAGTGAGGCGCTCGTAGTGTTATGCTTAGCATCATAGGAAATGGGCACAGTGACTCGAATTCTAATTTTGGTCAAATCTGTCTGCATTTTCAATAACGCTAATACCCTTGGCAATCTAACTATGCTCCTCCCATCTATGGGTATATAGTAAGAAATTCTGGGCTCTTTAACCTTGGCATGGCAATCAGTCTTGGTGAAGGAAATTTCTGAATTCAAACTCCGCTTAAAAATTGACCTTTTGTCGCATCCTTGGTCTTGGGTATATATTGCCATCCAGAGACAGACGGTTTCATTGAATTACAACTCATCAGTGTGGCTAGACACGCATGATGCTTCAAGCTGGGATCGAAACCCGGCTAACTCGTCGTCAGCCTGATAACATAACCCCACAGACATCAGTCACTCCAACTTGAGTAAGGGAATTTAACGTATATGTATTAACTTCCTTTTGTCTGCCTTTTTACGGTATCTGAGACCGAATTACTCAATTCGTTAGAAAAGCTTTGTATATATATATATATATATATGTATGTACCTTTAAGAAAAACAAAAAACCGGTCACATTAGGATTATAAAGTTATTTCCATCCTGGTATGGTTATTGATATGAATCAATAACACCAAAATTAACAGGACTTTTTCAGATCCAGTAGATATAATTAATACAGTCAGAATAGTCACAGGAGGGAAGGGTGAGAGGTGGTTTAAGAGGGGTGAAGAGTTTCCTCCCCATTTTGCCCATTTCCGGTTTTTCTTTTGTTAGGCGTATGTTCAAACTCACTTTCTACAGTAAATTAGATTTTAATTTTTAAACCTTAAATTCTAAAATACATTTCAACGTAGTTCTTCAGATTTAACAATAATTTAGGGAGTTACAACAATTCTTATTAACCTTACCCAAAGATTACAGTAATACTTATCTTGAATTAAATTCAAAATTTAAGATTAAAATTTAAAATTTAAAATTATATTCGTGCCCATTTCAGTTACCTTTCCACTGAAACGTATGTACGTCCACCTCACATGGTGGCTTCCCATTTTATTTTATTTTAATCATTACACCTCAAATATATACATATATATATATATATATATATATATATATATATATATATATATATATATATACGTACCGAGTGTGTAGTTAAACAGCAGATTTTCTTGAAGGTACATTTTATTAAAGACATTAGGGAAGGATTTGGAGTTGATTTTTTTCCATTATCCTTTTCTGGTTCGTGAGTGAGATATCGTAAATGAGGATGCAGGTTTTTTAATAATTGTCCGAAATCTCTGATGTCACAGATCGAGTACATGTAATGTCGACTTTCGTTGCTCATTGTCGAGGGTATAGGTTCGGCTTCAACGTAGATTATCAGATTTTTAATGAGATCAATGAATATTTTAAATGAGAGCGTTCATCGCGTGCAGTTCTCGTTAATATTCATTGGTCTCATAAAACATCTCTTAATGTATGGCGTGCTCACACTCATACACGAAAAGGTCGAAAATACACGTTTCAGGTTGCCCTACTATTTTATCTCAAGCCAGGGAGGGGAGAGACGAGAATAGATTCGTGCGTTTTCCTAGAGCATTTGTGTGAAATGAAACATAAACAGCCGCATTCAGGGTTGAAAAAAAAAATTTGTGAGTTGTGACATTTAATATTAATTGCACATTACTCTACTTATGTAGTATCGAGCACTCCTAATTTTCAATTTGCGATTTTCCAACAAACACACACACACATATATATATATATCTATAGTCATCCACAGACAGATCTGTTTCGTTCTATCAGAACTCATCAGTGTGACTAGACAGTATTTTCCCGTAGCTGGGATCGAAACCCGGTTGACTCAAACGTCAAACCAAAGCTTCTAACTATTCAGCCTCGAGGAGATATTAGCTGCGAAGTAAATTTTAAACGGTTATGAATTACAATTACTATTGTTTACATACATCCGTTCAACGGTAGCCGAGACCTCAATTCAACTACGAAGAGACTTGCAATAGACGCTAATGGCAACACGATAACTTCTTCGCCAGAGAACTCAATCCCACGGGGGTAGGGGAGTATATATATCTCTATAGTCATCCACAGACAGATCTGTTTCGTTCTATCAGAACTCATCAGTGTGGCTAGACAGTATCTTACCGTAGCTGGGATCGAAACCCGGTTGACTCAAACGTCAAACCAAAGCTTCTAACCATTCAGCCACGAGGAGATATTAGCTGCAAAGTAAATTTATATATATGTTACATAGCCATGATATGGCTACGCGAAACGTACATAGAATGTTCATAACATATATACATAGAACATAGGAGTCCTGAAACACGAAAAACACGTAACGACTTCTTAGTTCAGGTACGAAACATTTTATTACCTTTGAGTTAAAGTTTTCGACATAAGGAAGAGAGATGCACAATCTTTATATGAGGACTTTTCCATCTGCCCACCCACAACACGTGTGGCACCCGCTACAAGGCCACTGGCCTGGCGTCGGCGAGCAAGCGAAAGCCAACCGTCTTCTCCTGAGGCAGAACTCAACTAACTGACTTTTTCAAAATCCTCAAAATCCTCCGCGCGCTTCCGTTGCGTGAAGTCACCCTCACTCTCTAGCCCCGTTTCCCATCTGGGCTATTGTGACATCTCTGAGTGACACGTCCGCTCCGCTTGCGCGCGTGAACACCTGCGTTAATGTTGCACCTAAGTAACCCATGCACTGAGCCGAAAGGTTCTCAGCCTAACTAAACCCAAAGGCATAAAACGAAATCCCTCGGCCATTATATTACATATATATATATATATATATATATATTCATGCGAGAGTCTTTCAAAAGGTTCTGCGCCTCACCTAGATTCTAGATTTATCACGTGGTACAGAAATTAAGATAGAAATCTGAATTAGATTTTCTAGTTTTATGGTAGTATGTTACCACAGCAAAAATCTTCAACAACAGTCCTTTTCTGGGTGAGGCTTATAATCATTTGAACGAACCTCGTACACACACACACACACACACACACACATATATATATATATATATATATATATATATATATATATGATCTTTTGAATCATTTGAACGCGATTATCGAGAGATATTCATATCTGTAATGTTATAACATTTCGCAGATGCTCTCAAATTAAGATGATTGAATGTGAACGTAACGATCTCAAAAGAAGAGAACTAATTTGTTTGCACACAGTTGAGTATTGCCATCGTTTCTATACAGCGAAATGGTTTCAATAATAACAATACAACGCTAATAATTCTTTTTGATATTAATCATTTGTTTGTACACAGTGAAGTGATGATAAGTAATGCTGTTAAGTTTTCAATTCGACTATCTGAATTCATTTGCACACAGGTAAATCGTTCCAATCATTGCTATTTAATACTAATAATTATATTTTGCTTACAGTTAAATGGTTTCAAGTATTCCACAGATAGTTTTATTTGATCACAGTTAAATGGTTCTATTTAAGAACATTCTTGTGGGGTGTTAGTCTTACCTCTGCAGAAGTGGAGTCGGCGTTTTCTACACTAGGTGTTAGTGATAAAAAGTGAAAGGGCTCAATGCCAAAAAGTATAAAAACTAAAATTATCAGCTTACAATTTTCCTCTGTGACTCAAGTTTCACGCAGTTCAGGTTACATGTTTGGGTCTCATCTATGGGTCAGTCTCTCTTCAAGGAACACCAGTACACATGCTTATTATTAGGTTTGGCATCAAATTGATTTTACTACTCACTCTCTCCAGTCCCCCTCTATAAACGTTCATTATCTTCGATGATATGCATAGTTTTTTCCCCTTCTTTCCCTCACATCTTATCTTTTTTCCCCTCTCTTCCTCCTTTCTTTTATTTTGCTACAAGTGCCAACAAAGTCATCTATATAGCAATGATTGAAACATCAATTATCACTATCTGACGATTGTGAATACTCCATCTGCACTGAATGAAACTCGAATCACTGTGTAAAATTGCAAATTAATACGTTTAACTTTATATATATATATATATATATATATATATATATATATACATATATATATATATATATATATATATATATATATATATATATATATAAGCATGTATCATTAAATAATAAAGATAATTTTTTTCTGTCTGATTTATTTAAGACCCTTTCAAGTTTTCTGATACATGTCTTAGTTTCAGGTTGGAACTGGTAGATGATTTTCCCAAAAGTATCCCGGGCGCTTTCGGATCCTTCATAGGCCATCATCAGGGGTTGCTTGCTTGTGTAAGGTGTGTTGTTGTTGTTTTTTTTAAAAAAATGAGTTTTGAAAGTTTTTGAAAGATTTTTTTATAAGGTAACAAAAATATGCGAACGCTGAGTTGTATATTAGAAGGGCCCGAAAATGCTCTGGACAATTTTGGGAAATTCATCTACCAATTCCAACCTAAAACTAAGACACTTATCAGGAAACTTGAAATGATCTTAAATAAATTATACAGACAGAATTTGTCTTTATTATTTAATCAAATGAACGACTACTACCTAACACACGCATATATATATATATATATATATATATATATATATATATATGTATGTATAAATAAATCATTGGTACAGTATATATATTTTTAAGTAAGTTGGCGACCGTAGTCGTGGGTGACCCGAAGGCTCCCTTTTCGATAGCTACTACACCAAGGTGTAGGAGAGGGCGCTACTCCTTTCCTTGGATTTTTTCCAGTTTACACTTGATCCGTACCTTCTAATGCTGAGTGTTAAGCAAGGAGGCATCAAGTACCATTTTTAAAGTCTTTGGTACGACTCGACCTGGAATTGAATCCAGGTCTCCCGGGCCATTGGCGAACACTCTAACCATTATAAAATTGGTATATATATATTAATGAGTTATTTTGAGAGTTCAGCTGAACTAAATTTTTAGCTATTCTTAAAATAACCTGATCTAATGTGGGCAACTCCAAAGAAGAAAGACAATGATTATACTTTTAAATACTGTATAATTGCTTTTTGAAGATGTATAAAAATAAACTTTGGTATGATATCCTATTCTGGTATGGATAAACTGGCACACTATGGCGAGATTTTTGACAGCACAATAGCGTTAAATAGAGTTGCTAGATACTGTGAGAGTAGCGATACAATTTGTTGTTAAAATTCTTAATAAATCATTATGATCGGAATAAGCTAATTTTTAATTGTAGTGTACTTCTCCTTATTTATTGATTTGCAGTTAATTGTTATATGGATTCCGGAAAGAGGACGTGAATTGACAGTGAACTTAATGGCCCGTGAAAGTGTCACTTAAGCTAATACTATTCGAACCCTTAAACTCGTGTATTTCATGAAATATATATAGAAAGAAGAATATATCTATTGTGTTGACTGGGATATCGTTGAAATGCAAAAAAAAAAAAAGAAAAAAAAAAGAAAAAAAAAAGGATGATGAAAGAGGTGAGAGTCAAATGAGTTAGGCTGATGTGTCAGTAAGACGTATTCCCTTATCTTCCCCGTTCCAACGGGCAGATTGTGTGTGCGCTGAATGCTACTGAGAATAATAATGAGTTTCATCTAAGGGTTTATGCACCGAATGGCACAAGCGACAAAGACAAATCTTTCTTGCTGTTGTAGTTGTTTCTGCTTTCTTTCTAAGCGAGTAGCTTTTGTAGGTGAGTGAAATGCCATTTTAATTCCAATTTAGACCCACTATCTGGTTCTTAGTTAAATCATATATATATATATATATATATATATATATATAGTAGTGTCAGACGAATGCGGAAAGCATGAAACCCAGGGCCATAGACTCTACTATCATTGATATTTAGCACTATTTAACAATACTGCAACATTTGGTCCTTCATTAACTCACCAAGTGAGCTAGTAAGTACCATAAACCTTATATATATATATATATATCATCATCATCATCATCATGTCGTGCTGGTAGCACGGATATCCCTGACCCCCTCTCGCCACTTTTCCCTATCATTCATCGCCTCCAGCAGGTCTTATGGGTTACATCCTGTGTCTTCACATAGCTCCTGTATGTAAGTTCGAGGTGATCGTCCTGCTTTTGCTTGGCCATATGTGGGGGTCCATAGGAGTACATCACTTATGAGCTCGTCCTTGCTTCTCCAGCAGTGTCCTGTGTGTCTGGCTCGTCTAGCTTGTAAAGTTTTCGTGATGGGAGGCAAGTGGCTGTTGATGGGAGGCAGTTGGTGTCTCGTGGGGTGTTGTCACCAGGACTTGTTCAATATTGCTCTCAACATTCTTGTGTAGTTGCCATCTAGCTTCTTCTCCAGTCGTTTCGTTAGCGTCCATGTCAGACGAATGCGGAAAGCATGAAACCCAGGGCCATAGACACTACTAACATTGATATTTAGCACTATTTAACGATACTGCCACATTTGGTCCTAGTGAGCTAGTAAGTACCATAAACCTTATATATATATATCATCATCATCATGTCGTGCTGATAGCACGGATATTCCTGACCCTCTCTCGCCACTTTTCGCTATCGTTCATCGCCTCAGGCAGGTCTTCTGGACAACATCCCGTATCCTCACATAGTTGCTGAATGTATGTTCGTGCTGGTCGTCCTGCTTTTGCACGGCCATGTGTGGGGTCCATAAGAGTACATCACTTATGAGTTCGTCCCTGCTTCTCCAGCAGTGTCCTGCATGTCTGGTTCGTCTAACTTGAATAGTTTTCGTGATAGGAGGCAGGTGGCCGTACAGTTGGTGTCTTGTGGGGTGTTGCCGTCCGGACTTGTTCAAGATTGCTCGTAGCATTCTTGTGTAATTGCCGTCTAGCTTCTTCTCCAGCGTTTTGTTAGAGTCCATGTAGTGCATCCATATAGCAGTATCGATGGGACCGCTGCCTGGAAGAAACTGCGTTTCATTTTATCGGTTAGGTCTGATTTATGTATATATATATATATATATATAGTGTCATCCACAGATAGATTGCTTCGTTATATCACAACACTTCAGTGTGGCTAGAGGCTTCAAGCAGGGATCGAAACGTCTGTTGTCGAAATGACTGAGTGGTAAGTTAACGGTCAAACGTAGAGTTAGTCGGGTTTCGATTTTAAATTGAAGAGTCCAGCGTGTGTACTCATACTGAAGAGTTGTGATACAGCGAAACAGTCTATCGGTAGATGACAATAGATATATGAGGTAGCAGTCGTTAATTCCTTCCCCAGAGTGCACAACCCCGGGAGGGGAGCTTATATATTGTCATCCTCAGACAGACTGCTTCGTTGTATCACAACTCTTCAGTGTGGCTAGACACGTTTGATGCTCCCAGCGGGGATCGAAACCTGCCTAACTTTACGTTAGACCGATATATATATATATATATATATATAGTCATCCACAGACAGATCTCTTTCGTTCTATCAGAACTCATCAGTGTGGCTAGGCAGTATCTTCCCGTAGCTTGGATCGAAACCCGGTTGACTCAAACGTCAAACTAAAGCAACTAACCGTATATATATATATATATATATATATATATATATATATATATATATATATATATAGTCATCTACAGACAGACTGCTTTATTCAGCTATTTCGACGACCTACGTCAGCTCAGGAATTTAACGCATTTTGACATCTTGGACAAGGCTGTTTAAATTTCGCTTCACTCTAAGGCACTTAGGAAACGTATGAATCTATATCTTCTTTTCTCTCCCTTTTGTAAGCGGAGTGACATTTTTGTTGCCAACGGTACGAGGGCAGAGCGACATTTTTGTTGATTCATTCACGAGCAGAAAAGGTTGATGTGAAGCACTTGATGAAAGGCGGGTGGATTTTTTTCAATTTTCTCGTGTAAAAGGGACTAGTTTAACGTTACATCTAGCGATAACCGATTAACATGGCTGCGTAAAATAGGATCGTACAGAGATTTTGCAAGAGCAGCAAACGTACTCACCAATACCTAACTTGGTGCGAGTTTTTTCATTAATTGTTTCCTAAACTGAAAATTCAACCCACTGGCAAGATTTGCAAACATGAAAAACATTTAAAAAATAACGGTGGCAAAGCTTCGTGTTATGTTTGCATTCATTTCATGCCATGTTTGCATTCACTTCGTGCCACGTATGTGTTCACTTCGAGCTATGTTTGCGTTCACTTCGTGTCATATTTGCGTTCATTTCATGCCATGTTTGCGTTCTCTTCGTGTCACGTTTGTGTTCACTTCGAGCTATGTTTGCGTTCACTTCGTGCATTTTGCATTTACTTCGTGTCATATTCGCATTCATTTCATGCCATGTTTGAGTTCTCTTCGTTCCACGTTTGTATTCACTTCGTGCCATGTTTGCGTTGACTTCGTGCTGCGTTTGTGTTCACTTCGTGCATTTTGCATTCGCTTCGTGTCATATTTGCGTTCACTTCGTGTCATTTTTGAGTTCACTTCGTGCTGCGTTTGTATTCACTTCGTGAATTTTGCATTCACTTCGTGCATTTTGCATTTACTTCGTGCCTTGTTTGCGATCCGTTTGCGTTTACTTCGTGCCGCATTTGTATTCACTTCGTGTATCTTGCATTCACTTTGTGCAATCTTTGCTTTCATTTCGTGTCATTTTTGCGTTCATTTCGTGCAATTTTCACTTCGAGCCATGTTTGTATTCACTTTGTGCCATTTTTGCATCCATTTCGTGCAATGTTTGCGTTCACTTCGGGCTATGTTTGTATTCACTTCGTGGATGTTTGCGCTCACTTTGAGTTTGCCCTAGAAAAAATATGAATACATCTGAAAAGTGTTTTAAAAGGTAAGCATCCGTTAAACATGTTGGATGGTGTCAGTTATAAAGGGAGAAATTTCTATTTATTAAAAATTGTGTTGCTGTTTTGTTTGAGGTAAGGCGGTATAGACCAAAAATCGAAGCGATTAGGGAATCGAGAAAAAATTTGATAAATAGGCCACATAAAGTTGATATCACGTATGAAGCTCCTTATCTCTGTCTGGATGGGTTAAATCATGCCACTACTGTTTTACAAGGGTTGCTTTGGCATTAAATAACCGATGAAGGTTAATATGCCATAAAAAACAAAGCAAAAAACGAAAGACTTTAACATCGTGGTTTTTAAAGATCATCATTCAAATTAGAAGTTCTTAACCTTTGATTTGTGTTTTTTACGAAAAAAAATCCAGTTCCTCTTTCCTGTGGCAGCATCTGCTTTATTATAGACTAGCATTAAAGGTTTTTTTAAAAATACAAATTGCTCTGGTGAAACGATGCTGAAAGTTTCTCAGTTCTACCAAGAAAGAAATTACCTTTAACCATGAAATATATATACTATTGTTCTTTGATTGTTTCGAGAATCAGTGCAGAGGGTGACAATACATGTATGACTCCGAGGTCAATGAGGAGGATCAAAGATGTTTCATTCACCTGTGTGGTAAATACATTGTATATATATTTACCAAACTCCTCTGAGCAATGTTCAAGGCTTTGGTTGTAGAGATCTGGGGTGTAGGAATCCCTCCATTGCTATTACACACATTTCTACTTTGACCCTTAGGGATAGTGCTTGATTGGGTCTCATCTCTGGATAAAGGAAATATATTCAAAATTATTAGTATTTGACAGGAATGCTTGAACCCATATAACTGCGTGCAAATTATTTATACTATGAATAGTCACTTGATGATATAATTGTTTACTAAGAATATTATTACTTGTTACTTGAAACCATTGACTTGTGAGCAAACGACTTTTATTAAATAGGAATAATTGTTAGAAATCTTATAATTCTTAAGATTAGACATAAGAATGCATGAAAATTATTTGTTTAAGATAAGAATACTTGATATCATATAACTGTGTGCAAACAAATAAACATTATTAGGAAGGAATAGTTTCTTGAAACAATATCATAAGGTAGAAATACTTGTATTAGATAAGAATACTTGAAAACATTTGAATGCGTGCAAATTATTTGTATACGATAGGAAAACTTGATATCATGTAACTGTGTGCGAACTTGATTATCTGCATATAAAAAAGTGCAATCAAAAATGCAATAACACATAGAAAATATAGTTAGGATTACAATCACACATTTACTAGGAATCGAATTTCAGCATTAAATTCTCCATAATGAGTCAACATGCCATTAAACAAGCAAACCAAACTAATAACAAAAAAACAATAAAAATTAAAACAGACACAAGCAAAAAACAACTCCTTAAAAACAGTAATTTAAGTTTCAAGTATCCCGATCTAATACAAATGATTTATACATAAATATATGGTTTAAGGTAACTATTTCTTGCTCAGTCGGCTGGAGCTGTAGAATGCACCGACTGAATCTCTGCAGAGGTTTGATTTGGTTTGGTTTGCTTTTGTTTTATGGATTATCAACCATTGTTGGTTATTTAATGCCAAATCCAGTTTATCCATATAAAGTCAAAATATCTATATACATAAGTCAAAAAGCTTAAATAGTTCCAAGTATTGCTATGTATGACTTACAATTCAATTAAACATCAGTCATTTTTTTACACACAGTTAAAAAATCAAACAGTTCGATTTCTAACAATTCAATTTAGCATAAGTACTCACTTCAAATGTCAAACTGTTCTATTTGACCCAGAGATAAGACCCTATGAGGTACTAACGCACCAGGCCAAAGTGGATCTGGGAGCAAATTCAATGAAGGTGCACTCCTCACCATCAGATTATTTAGTGTCATATTCTCACTTGTTGCGGTGGTCTAACCCCTCTGCAGAGGAGCCCATGCGGGTGTGGCTGCAGAATACACTGACTACATTTCTACAGATGGGAAAGACCCCCCACAACAAGTGCCTTGGATATGACACCAAATAATCTGATGGTAAAGCTCAAGAAACCAAGGAGCTTTGGTGAATGCAGAGTACCCCTTCAATGTCATTACTCCCAGGTCCGCTCTGGCCCGGAGTGGTAGCACCTGATAGGGTTCTGACTTTGACTTTGACTGAACTATAGGTCAAATAGAAATGTTGGACATTTAAATGATAATCGAAACAAATGACTAATGATAAATTGAATTGTTAGAAATAGAATTGCTCGATCATTTAACTGTGTGTAAACAAATGACTAATTTTAATTCAATAGTTAGAGATAAATACCAATACTTGGAAGGATTTAAATGTGCACCAAAGGATGAGCTTAGGATTGTTTAAAAATAGTATCCACAAAATGTTTACAAATTATATATTTAATATATATATATATATATAGAGAGGATTTGTTTAGAGTCATATCTAGGACTCTATTTGCGGGGGCTATACCCCTCTGCAGAGATGCAGTCGGTGTATTTTCCTGTCCCAGCCAACTGGGTTGTATGTAGAAGATTGGGTTATTTGATTTTATGGCATATTAACCATTGATGGTCATTTAATATAAAATCAGTTTTATACATAAACATTATATATATATATATATATATATATATATATATGTGTGTGTGTGTGTGTGTGTGTAATCAGGCAGCAGTCGTTCATTTAACCATGTTTCATTAAATAGTAAAGACATTATGTCTGTATAATTTAATTAAAATCCTTTCGAGTTTCCTGATAAGTGTCTTGGTTTCCGGTTGTCATTGGTGGATGAATTTACCAAAATTGTCCCGAGCACTTTGAGACCATTCTTAGGCCATCATCAGGGGTTGCTCGCATGTGTAAAGAGTGTTGTTATTTAAAATGAGTTTTGAAAGTTTTTGAAAGTTTTTTGGTTTTTTTATAACATAACACAAATATGCAAAGGCAGAGATAGATAAAACTGAGTTGCTAATGAATTTAAAAAACAGAACGCTATCAACGGAAATAGAATACTCTCAAAAAATACGGAATATTAAAAAAAATTCTAAAGGCATTTATATATATATATATATATATATATATAGGCATTTATATACATAGGCATTCTAAAGGTATATATATATATATATATATATAGGAATCGTAAGTAACAAATTTATAGGTAACTTTTTATTTTTAATCGTGTTTGAGCCCATTTGTTTCCACACAGTTAAAAGGTTGAAAGTTTTGCTTAACATTGATAATTCTATTTAATATTATTAATTTCTTTGCGCACATTTAAATGGCTTCAAGTATAGTAAAAGAATAAAGTCTATTTGACCTATTGTTAGAATTCTAACAGGTAATTCCACACTAGATTAGAGTGGACCTGGGAGTAATGGCAATAAAAATTTACTTACCATTCCTCAAAACTCTAGAACTGGAGCCTCACCATCGGATGATTTAGTATCATACCTAGGATTCGCGTTAGAGGTATGAATCCTCTGTAGTCGGCGTATTTTACAGCCCCAGCAGACAGTGTATATATATATATATATATATATATATATATATATATATATATATATATATATAATATGACAGAAATCCCTCTCATATTTTAAACTATCAATTTTGGCAAGTGACAATGGTAGTTTCATCTAGCTAATGTCTTACGATTTTTTCCAGTACAATTATAGCTTAGACCGGTCATATTTTTAAAGGTTCACAAAAAGACTTAGGTAGCTGATATAAAAAAAGTACATATTCCAGGTTTTTTTTAAAATAAAGAACTACAGTTCTTACAAATAGATAACCCGTGGTTCTAAAATTGTCACCCCATTGAAGTATTGATTTTCTATCCTGAAGAGCTTTATTATGAAGAGCTTTTCGACATAACTTGAAATGAGCACTAAATTCTCTGTGTGTAGCTATTCCAGATGTGTAGCTATGCCAGTTTTAAAATTGTTTCAATGAACAACTGCCCGGTATGCACCGGTCTCAGCCATGATCGTGACCGATCGTATCTAGAAAAGAATTATATGACATTAACTCGATGGAGCTGCCATTACTACTTGCCTAATTTCACTTGCACCACTGAGGTGAGAGTTTAAAATGACTTTTAAAATAACGTATCATTGTGGGTACAGATATGAGAGGACCTTGGCAAATTCTAGAATGAAAATCTTTATATATAGTTATATTTTCTTTGTGATAGTTTTAAAACATGAAACGTAAAAAAAAGATAAATAAATAAATGAATGAATACATAAAAATAATTCTTTTTAACCAAGTCGAGGGAATATTGTTGAAATAA
Organism: Sepioteuthis lessoniana; assembly: GCA_963585895.1. Taxonomy (NCBI): domain Eukaryota; kingdom Metazoa; phylum Mollusca; class Cephalopoda; order Myopsida; family Loliginidae; genus Sepioteuthis; species Sepioteuthis lessoniana. The sequence goes on from OY757908.1 coordinate 77,806,981, forward strand.
TATGGCGCTAACGGGTTGCAACACTGCGACATATTGGAGGCAATGATTTCCGTTGATTGGATTTTGGGAGAAAGTGTGAGTAGTTTGAATTTTCAAATCTTATTAGCAGTCTTTCCTGGAAAATTGAAATGTCTGATATTTGCAGTAATTCTTGCAAGCAGCGATCGTTCGTTGCAACAGTTAGCGTTTAAGTGCTTTGACTGAGACGAAATGTCTTCCCTAACAAAGCAGACGACAAAAAAAAAAAAAAAAAAAAAAGACAAAACAAAACCAAAACCAAAAAGCAAAAAACAAACCAAAACAAAAACAACAACAAAAAAAAAAGTCAAAACAAGAAAAGGAAAAAAACAAAACAAAACCCAAACGAACAAACGTGAATCTGTGGGAAGTTTGCATACGTCAAGAAGGGAGGTAACTGGAGATCACAAAAGGCCATTTTCATCTCGACTGTCGAAATATATCAATACCTCTTGCCTAAATGCGAAATATGCAAATAGAGAAATAAAGGAAACAAATATGGGGAACAGAAAAAGGGAGAAGCACGTAACACATTGATGGACGCATATCCATCCACACACAGGCGCCTTTGGTGGTGTAATGGTTAGCAAGCTCGACTAGCAAACGTACACGAGTGAGTTCGAGTCTCATTGGGTGCCCCTTTCATATGGCCTTGTGCCACATCTAAGCAAAAATCTTAGTAAATTACCATATCCATCTACACACGCACAAAGAATGGAAAGAAGTGAGGAAGTTTTCGTAGCATAGTGAGTAACCTGCTGGACTGTGTTCTCTAAGTAAGCGGGTTCGAACTCTAGTTGAGCTAGTACGTTCGCTTTTGAACTAATATCCTTCGGAAAGGCATGATCTATTCCTATACTCCTCAGCTACAAGTTAAATAGTCCTGCTACTATTCTTCTAAAAGGATGGCTTTGACATTGGATAACCCACGCATGCAAACACACCCCACACTTATCAATATGCACACACACAAATAGTTTGTTGGTTGGTTGGTTTTCCGGCATTTCAATACTTATTTTATAATTTAATGCAAAAGTCAGAATTTTGATAAGATGTATATATTTAGGTATATGTTTTCAAGTTACTACGATTTGATAATTATAATAATAATAATATAGGCGATGGTGATATTAATTGTATTTGGTGGGTTTGGAACGGTCCCGAAATGATTGGAAAAGAGACTTGAGGAATTGTAAATCAGAACATGAATTGAGACCATACGGACCACAGCATTGTTGAGATTGGCGAGACTATTGAAAAGAGTTATGGAGACCCAAGGGGACTTGCTGTCACTCAGATTCCAGTGAAAAACCATCATTTAGTGCTGGTGTAAGACATCAGCAAAAAGTGAAGTAGTAATAGTGTTAATAAAAAGAACAAGAGAACATAAAGAAAGACATGATCAGATTGGACATTACATTCGTTGGAAAGTAAATAAATACGATGGAATATTGGATTGTGAAAAATGGTATAAACACCAACCAGAACCAATAACAAAAGCAAAATGATGTACTATTCTTTGGATCTTTGCTATCCAAACTGTGAGAAAAATAAGGAGTAATAAATCAGATATACTCGGTAAGGACTAATAAAGAAAAGAATGGTTAATATATTGGAGCCAACAGATAATAGCATATCAGTCAAAGAATATTATAAAATAAGTAAGTACAAATACCTGCAAATAGAAATAGAGAAAATGCACAACCGTGTCAATATTAGTGAGAGCTCTAGGTACGATCAAGAAATAGACAGAAAAACTCATTAACAAGATACCTGGCAGTTCCAGCCAACATGAAATACAAGAAACAGTAGAACAGCTCATCTCAAGGGAGAACTATCAAAGTGACTGAAAAATATCCCCCACCAAAAATTAGTTTGGTTTTATGGCTTATCAACCTTTGTTGGTTATTCAATGCCAAATCCTGTTTTGAAGGACGGTACAGATTTTACAATTGAAGGATTCGAGGAGTATGTTAAAAAGAGCAAAGAAGGACAAATGACTGCAATCCGTTACAGGAATGCTGTTTTCTGATTCTCCAATCAGAAAACAGCAAAAATTGGGAAGAAAAACAACTGTATGAATATTTCAAGCGATAAACAGGGGATATTGCATACGAAATGGCCTGGAATGGCTAAAAAATGGAAACTTGAAGCGAGAACTGGATATCTTTTAATCATCATCATCATCATCATGTCGCATCATCAGCATGGGTATCCCTGACCCTCTCCTGCCACCCTTCTCTCTCGTCCATCGCTTCCAGCAGGTCCTCAAAATCACATCCCATATCGGCACAGAGCTGTTGTATGTAGGTTCAAGCTGGTCGTCCTGTCTTTGCTCATCCATGTGAAGGGGTCTTTTAATAGCAGAACAAAATAGTGCGATAAAGTCCAATTATTTATTTGTAAACACATTTCATAAATACATAGAGTTAATGAACAAACAGATCTATTTCTAATAATTCAATTTAACATAAGTCAAAAAAGTAAAATGGTTCCGAGCATTGTAACGTATCACTAACAATTCAGTTAAACATTGGTTATTTGCTTATACATAGTTGAATGATCAATCAGTTCTATTTCTAACAATTTAATTTAGCATCTCATTTATTTGCATTCAGTTTTAATGTTAAACTGTTCTATTTGACCCATAGATAGGACCCTATCAGGTGCTACCACTCCAGGCCAGAGTGAACCAGACCCTTCTCAATAACAACGAAACGGTATTCCGCATTCCCCAAAGTTCCGGTATTACTGGTGCCTCACCATCAGATTGTTTAGTGTCATATCTAGGGCACTCGTTGGGAAAAAAGTCTTCCCGCTGTGCAGAGACGCAGTTGGTGTATTCTACAGCCCCAGCCGACTGGGCTATTCCCTAAAGAGGCAGCATATAATGACTCCATTCTCTCATCTGAGGTCTTGAGTAAAGATTAGGTAAAGGGTCGTAAGAAATCGAAACCAAAACTGGAAACTAAGAAATAATAATAATATTAATAGTTGTGGTGAAGGCGATACCAGTTGTATTTGACACGCTTGGAACGATCCCCAAAGTCTTGGAAAGGGGACTGGAAGAATCGGAAATCAGAAGACGAATCCTGTCCACCCAGACTACAACACTGCTGGAATCTGCCAGGATACTGAGAAGAGTCCTGGAGACATGAGGAGACTTGTTATCACTTACGCTTCAGTTAACGCTGGTGCGAAAAACTCACAAAGAGGTAAAAATACAGAAATTTCATTAAAAGGATAAACACCTTTGTATTCTTTCTTTTGGAACGATTCTATTTGGGGGATGATCTCAGACAAATAGACCATAGAACAAGGAAATGACAATGCACAAGGTTTTACATTCAAGAAATGACACAAGCAGACTCTATGCGAGAAGAAAAGAAGGAGGAAGAATACTCATCAATATTGAGAACGGCACAGATGTTACAATTGAAGCATTCGAGGAATACGCTAAAAACAACAAAGAAAGACTAAATACAGCAGCCAGTAACAGCAATGGTAACATACTGGACTGTCAGAAACAGCAAAAACTAGAAAACAGAAATGAGAAGAAAAACAACTGTATGAATATTTCAAGCGACAAACAGAGGAGATTGCACACTAGATAACATGGGATGGCTATGAAAAAGTAAACTTGAAGCGAAAAATTGAATGTCTTAAAAACAGAACAAAATAATGCAATAAGGATCAATTATATTGACCAGTCGGCTGGGGCTGTAGAATACACCAACTGCACCTCTGCAGAAGAGTAAGACCCCCCAACGAGTGTCATAATATGACACTAAACAAACTGATTGGGAGGTTCCAATAATGCCGGAGCTTTGGGGAATGCAGAGCACCCTTTCATTGTCATTGCTGTCGGGTCAACTCTGTCCCGGAAAGGGAGCACCTGATAGGGCCCTATCTATGGGTTAAATAGAACTAAATTTCATACTTATGCTAAACTGAATTGTTTGAATTAGAACTGTTTGACTAAACTGAATAGCTTGAAAAAGAAATGTTTTCCCAATTAAACTGTGTACTTGCATTTAAACTGCGTACGTCTGCAAAACTGAATTGTTTGAAATGGAACTGTTTTTGACATTGAAACTGTACTTACGGTAAACTGAATTGTTTAATAGAGAACTGTTTTGATATTTAATTGTGTATGGACAAAAACTATTCTTATACTAAACTGAATTGTTTGAATAAGAACTGTTTGACTAAACTGAATGGCTTGAAATAGAAATGTTTTTGACAATTAAACTGTGTATTCATGCTAAACTGAATTGTTTGAAATAGAACTGACTATTCGCATAAAAATGGATTTGGCGTTGAATTACCAACAAGGGTTGATATGCCAAAGAAACCCAACCAACCAACCACTTATACAAAAAATACACACAAAAATGGATAATACTCAACAGAATAACAGGTTTAAGTTATGTAGAGAAAGAGGTTTGGCTTGGTTTCTTTGTTTAATAGCATATCAACCTTCGGAGGTTATTTAATACCATAGCCCGTCTTATAGAAGAACAGCAGTGATACGCTGGCGGTATTAGGCATTATAACATTCCCAAGGGCATTAGTTAAAAAAATGAATGTAATAGCACCACAGAAGTTTGAACTCCAGTCCAGCCCTTTAGCCACTACGCAACGAGGACGCCCCCCCTTTCTAGAGAAAAGATGGAACAGTTAATCACATAATAAGCCAATGCAGCAAACTCACCCAAGGCACAACTGAGTTAGTGGAAATTTCTGCAAAAGATCAAAATTTGAGTAAGAGTTCGAGCCTCAGGGTTTAGAGTTCGAGCCAGGGGTTAAAGTTTGAACCTCAGCACATGCGATCACATCGATCACAGATCCAGGTGGATCAAAGAAAACGAAAAGTGAGAATATAGACAAATACTTGGACCTTAACAGAGAACTAAAAAAAGAAATAACAACAAAAAACAATCAGATATGAAGTTTACAGTGATACCAGCTGTAATTGGGGCGTCTGGATCATTCCTCAACGATTTGAAAAAGAGATTGGAAGATTTGGAAACCAGAGAACGAATCGACACCACCCAGAATATATCAATTGTTAAAATCGGCTAAAATACTCAGAAGAGTCCTGGAAACATAATCAGACTTCCTGACAATCAGACTCCTGTAAAAGACCATCTGTTAAATAATAATAATAATAATAATAATAATTGAAAAGAGAGATAAGTACGTAGAACATGCTTGGGATCTAAAAAAACCCTATGGAACTTGAAAATGATAGTGATATCAATTGTAATTGGTGCGCTGTGTACAGTCAACGAAAGATTGGTACAGGGACCGGAGGACTTGGAAATAAGAGAACGAGTGTAGACCATTCAAACTACAGCATTATTAAGATTGGCCCAAATACTGAGAAGAGACCTGGAGACTTGAAGAGACTTGCTATCACTTTGGCTCCAATGAGAAACCATCAGCTAACGCCCTGGTGTGAAAAACTCTCAAAAGAGTAAAATCATAATAGCAAGGGTAGTTTTTGATGAGACAGAGATGAAGTGGTTAATCACATAATAAACGAATATAGAAAACTAACACACAAGAAGTATCAGATTGGGTGGGTAAGGTGATTCACTGGGAACAGTGCAAAAGATTAAAATTTGATCACACTACTAAATGGTATCAGCACTATCTGGAATCCGTCTTTGACAATGACAAGTCTAAAATTCTCTGGGATTTTGAGACACAAACAGATCACCTTATCCTGGCCAGAAACCTGACTTTTTTTTATTAAGAAAAAAAATTGTCACTAAATGGATTTTGCCGTTCCTGCTGACCATAGAGTGAAAATGAAAGAAAATGAAAACATAGACAAATTGTTGGAAATTACCAAAGTTCAGCCATAAGACTCAAAATCCCGCAGACCTCCTGAGGAGACTTGCTGTCACTCAGAATCGAGTGAAAGACCACCATTTGAAGCTGGAGTGATAAAAGGAGTGAAGTAATAATAATAATAATAATAATAATAATAATAATAATAATGATAATAATAATAATGAATAATCAACAAAAAAAGAAAACTTGCAAAATTGTCGACTTTGCTGTCCCGGCTGACCACAGAATAAAACTGAAAGAATGTGAAAAGAAGGATAAGTACCTCGACTTTGCTAGGGAATTGAAAACACTGTGGAACATGCAGGTGACAATTATACCAATTGTAATTGGTACGTTTGGAACAGTAACTAAAGGATTACTAAAGTGATTGGAGGACAGGAGGAGACCATCCAAACGACAGCATCATTGAGATCGGCCAAAATACTGAGAAGAGTCCTGGAGACTAGAGAAGACTTGCTGTCATTCAAACTCCAGTTAAAAACCATCGGCTAACGTTGATGTGAAAAGCTCTAATGAGTGAATAATAATAATAATAATAATAATAATAATAATAATAATAATAATTTTGACCATACTATCCAATGGTATATGCACAAACCAGAATCTGTCTTACTAAATGAGAGGCATAAAATTCTCTGAGATTTTCAGTAACAAACAGTTCACTTAATTCCGATCAGAAGACTACACCTTGTGCTAATTAACACAAAAAAAAGAAAAAAAAAACAGATAAGAACTTTCCTTCTTTTGGATTTTGCCGTACCAGGGGACCACTGATTAAAAATAAAAGAAAGCGAAAAGACAAGTAAATACTTGTACCTAGCCAGAGAATTTTAAAAAAATTGTGTAATATGAGTGTGACGGTGATATCAATTGTACTTGGAAAGACTTGCAAAGGGGATTGGAAGAATTGGAAATCAGAGGAAGAATCCAGACCGTTCAGACAATGGCATTATTTAGATTAGCCAGAATCCTGAGAAGAGTTCTGGAGACCTGAGGAGACTTGCTTTCACTCAGACTGCACTGAAAGCCCACCAACAATGTTAGCTGGTGTGAAAAACTCACAATAGGTAAAATAGTAATTATAATAATAATAATGATAATATTTATGTACATGTTAGAAAGCAGCTTAAAGTAAGCTCGGCATTTTCTTAACTGTTTGAGTCACGCGCATTTTACATTACTTTAATACTTAAAGTGAAACGTCGGGGCCGCTTAAGGTCTTTACTGTCTCGACTGAATGGGCTTGTATTAATATTTTACATCTCTCTCCCTCCTCTTATCTCTCTGTTTGCCGAGTTACCACGCAACGGCTTTCTGTATAGGTCGGTGATTTTAATCTCTTTACTTTCCTGAAAATGCACAATGCGGGTTATTTATTTTTTCTTGAATATTATTGTCTGTATTTTATAGTTCCTGTTAAAATTTATTGTTCCGGCATTGTTTCTGTGTCTAACCAGAAGATTGTCTTGCGAGTGTAAAGAAAAAAAAAAGGATTCGAGTTGAGGGGGCCTGTCTCTTGAAGGAAAAAAAAGTACAGTTATATCTATTCTCTAGCTGAGTCTGTTACGTTTTTCCCCACCGTATTTAAGGGTTAGAATTCGAACCTCAGTACATGCTATCACATCGAAAGCTGATTTTTAAGAAAGGTCAAAAGTGATGGACTGTGGCATTAAAAAAAAAAGAATAGATGAATAAAGGATTAATCGATTGAAGGTCAAAATTGCTCAAGATTTAGCCCTTATTTGGGTCTCTTGCCATAGTGGTAAGCAACCAGTCGAGAAGGAAACTCTGAATTTAAACCGTTAAGGAAACGAGAATATAGTATAGTATAAATTCTGGTATATACTATACAATACAATACTATACTTGTAGCCTTATGTAAGACTAAGAAGGGAGAGTCTCCGTGGTGTAATGGCTAACATGCTTGAGTGTGACATCGAAGTAAGCGAGTTCGAATTCCAGTCGCGCTATTACATTTACTTTCGGACTAAAAGCCTTGAAAAAGGCATGAACCATCTTACCCCTCAGCTATTGGTTAAATAGTACCTGGGCTATTCTACAAGGATGGATATGCAATTAAACAAAGAAAACAGAATCAACCAAATCTATGAGTTGCTTTGATTTGGCACTTGGCCAGAAGTATGGGGCAATCAGTAAGAATAGAATTCACTTATCATGTACTGGTAAGCTTGCTTGCTAATAGTTATTTACTAAGCTTCACCCAGATGTGGCAAAAAGTTAGAAGTATAGGACACCCAGTAACGGTAGAACTCACTAATATTGGTTTGCTAATCTTGATTGGTAACCTAGCAACGGGTTAAATAGTACCACTTTCTATTCTTCTACAAAGATGGCTTTAGCATTAAATAAACCCCACTTAATGACCATTACTTCACGTGACGTGTCCACCGATTGCTTCAAAGAGTGTTTCACTACTTTTGAAACAAAATTGGTTACAACTTAAGAACTACTAATTATAAATAAATAAAATATACAGTTATTGACAGGCAATCATTTAGCCTCAAACATGAATAAAAAATGTCAAGAGGATCCCTCGAGTACATATTCCAGATGCCCGCCGTTCATTTGAAGGCACTGAAGAATGCAGAGTGAAAAGTTATTGATGCCGTATGCACATTTTTCCTGAGTAACCGGAGACCCAGATGGTGAGAAACCTATTGCCCAACGATTTTCATAAATGTCATGAGCTTCAAAGGTCTTGACCAATTTGAAAATCTGACTTCTTTTCGGAAATGTCTTGAAGTTCAAGTTCTTTCTGTATCTTGCTTGAACAATCTTGATAAGACTTAGTTTCGTTTAATGTCTTCCACTTCATCGTCCCAGATGTGATTTCGTTATATTAGTTTAAATACATCAAAATGATAACTATTGCCCAGCAATAATCTGAAAAGGGAATAAGAATAAAGTCAACATGTAAGATCGGAGAGGTTGCTACTTTATTTCAATAATTGTGAAACTCCTTTTATCATATTTACCATATTTACCCAACCCCTCCGCTCGGGCAGGATATGACACAAGGTCAATTTTTTAAGCGGAGTTTAACAGGTTTGAATTCAGAGTTTTCCTTCTCATAGACTAGTTGCCTCACCAAGGCTGAAGAACCCAGTCTGCCCTACTATTTACCCATTGCTGAAGGGAGAATAATTGGATTCATACCTTTCCCAAGGGTATTAGTGCTATGTGAAATGCAATCAGTCCAGGATTTAAACTCGTGTCGCCGT
>OY757908.1:77818602-77853602 GCA_963585895.1 Sepioteuthis lessoniana
AATACTGATGTACAAAAATATATTGTCCTTTATTATTTTGTCCTTTAATTACCTAAAAAGTACGGATGGGTTGAGTACGGAGGGTCGAAGACTGCTCAGCTGCACACAAAAGGGTCGAGGTACGAATCTTCAGTGAACTCATTTTTTCTCCTTTCGGATCGGGTCGAAATATTCCTGGTTGTATAATATACCGAACGTCCACGTAAATTCTTGCTTTCACACTTCCTCCAACCTGCCGCTAACACGATGTACGTGGTTAGACCTCCAACTTGCTACCTACAAAATGCACTTGATTGTGCTTCCTTCTAGCATGGTATACACACAATTTACGCGGTACTTCTACCGAAAAATCCAGCATCCTGTTTATTTTTGTCACCAGGTGAATTTCCTGTTATTTTTGTTCCCAGTGTGCGACTTTTGCAGCCGTATCGACAAATTTCAAAGGGGTCTTCAAGTACTCAGCTTAAAAACTGACCTTGTGTCACATCCTACCCATAGCGCAATAGATTTGCTAAATACGTACTGTAAAGTATAAGGAACATTAACAATGTAAGACCCGTGCATATTTAAAATCTGATTCGTTGCAAATATATCGATTATCATGCGAAAACCTCAATTACGTCTTATCGAGGGGGAATAGTTTACTGTTCCTCCTTCGAAATGGCACAAGACTCAATCATTGCAAAGATGGCGCAACTGTCTTGCGTACACTCCCTCAAGGTGCCGATCAATTCAGCCCACATTTTTGGCACCAACATCTGGCATCAGCAGAAGCATACAGAGACGTTGCCTTATAGCGGAAATTGGATTTTCTTTTTTTTACCCCTGGAGTTAGATAGCAAGTATTTCACTTCGGCTCAACGTTTAATTTCGTATTTGGGTTTCTCTCTTGGACGAAACGAAGTCTGGCACATAGACACGTATAAACGGAGGGAGAAAAAATTTGGAAAATCAGAGTGACATGTTCCGTGAGAACTCTCGCTTCATCAGAATTTATTACAAAAATAATGAATCTAAGATTGTCAATGTCTGGATTCAACATGAATACTGAGTGACTCACAGCCAAATCACGCTGAAAGCACCGGTTCATACAAGATCACTGAAGTTAAGCAGCAATGAGCCTTTTCACTATTTAGATGGGTGACTATTCAAGAAACAGCAAGAACTGTAAACAACATGGAACATATGGTGTAATGGATCGCAAGCTAGACTAGCAACCTATTACTAGTGAGTACGCGTCTGACAGTGTGTGTCATATAACCGGCCTTGTGTAAATAACCAAACTAAGAAACGTTAAGATGTCTCGAGTTCCTGGTCAATATTAAGTTAAAATATTTCGACAACCTCAATCCAGCCAACCAGCACCATTAAAAACTCCTTGAGCTGCCAGGTTTCATGTAGATTGACTGGTTAGAATAGTAGTCCATTGGAATAAAGAAAGCAAGCAAATAAACGAATATAACTAGATAATGAACTGATTCAGATTGATGAATAGATGATAAATAGAAATCAAGATAGATAGATAGATAGATAGAAAATAAAAAAATCGACATGGATAGATGGATGTTGAAAAAACGTGATAGATAGAAAGATAATGAACAGAAATCGAGATAGATTGGTGGATAGATAGATAGATAGATAGATACCTAGATAATAAAAAGATTAAAATGGATAGATGAACAGATAGTAAATGAACTGATCATCATATTTACCCAACCCCTCCACCCGGGCAGGATATGACACAAGGTCAATTTTTTAAGCGGAGTTTAACAGGTTTGAATTCAGAGTTTTCCTTCTCCTAAACTAGTTGCCTCACCAAGGCTGAAGAACCTAGTCTGCCCTACTATTTACCCATAGCTGGAGGGAGAATAATTGGATTCATACCTTTCCCAAAGGTATTAATGCTATGTGAAATGCAATCTGTCTCGTCCAGGATTTAAACTCGTGTCGCCGTGTCCATTTCCTATGACGATAACCATTACACCACGGGCACTGATCATGATGGATAATGTACAGAGATTAGGATATATAGACGAATAAATGGATAACAGAGTTCAAGATTAATAGATAATGAAAAGAGCAAGATAGGAAGATATTGACTATATCGAGACAGAGAGAAGGATGGATAGATAGATAATGAACAAATAGTGATCCAGAAAGATCGATAGATAATATATATATATATATATATATATATATATATATATATATAAGTTGGCCGACCCTAGTCGAGGGCGTTTCGAAGACTCCCTTTTCAATAGCTATTACACCGAGGTGTAGAAAGGGGGTGTAATGGTTAAAGCGATGGACTGCGGAATCGTGGTACGTGAGTTCGAACTCCAGTCGCGCTATTACATTCACTTTCGGACAAATACCCTTAGTAAAGGTATGAGCCCCCTTATCCTCCCAGGTATGGATTAAATAGTACCACTTCTGTTCTTTTAGAAGGTTGGCTTTGGCATTAAATAACCTACAAAAGTTGATATGCGATAAAAAAGAAACCAAACCGAGGTGTAGAGGAGGGCGCTACTTCTTTCCCTGGATTGCTCCACTTACCCTTGATCCGGACCTTATAATACTGTGTTAAACAATGAGGCATTAAGTACCATCTTTTGAGTCTTTGGTATGATTCCACTAGGGATTGAACCCAGGTCTCCCACAGCACTGATGAACACTCTAACCATTATACAAATATTTCGCTACTGAGCTAGCTAGATATATAATGAACAAAGATCTTTATAGATAGATCGATAGATAGATGATAAACTAAGACCGATTGGGGAATCGATAGATAATGAACAAAAAGCAAGATAGATTGGTTGATAGATAATGGACAAAGATTAAGATTGATAGATTGCTAGCTAGATAGATAATGAGCAGTTGGAGGTAGACAAAAGAAAAAAATTATCTCATGGTATTCATTGCCCTATATTTATCCGAGATATTCCAAGTTATTCTTGACCAGTCGGCTGGGGCTGTAGAATACACCGACTGGTTCTCTGCAGAGGGGTTAGACTCACTCTCCCACAATGAGTGTCCTAAAAACGACACTTAACAATTTGATGGTGAGGTTCCAGTAATGCTGGAGCTTTGGAGAATGCAGAATATCTCTTTATTGCCACCGCTCCCAGGTTCACTCTAGCCCGGAGTGTTAGCCCCTGATAGGGTCCTATCTCTGAGTAAAATAGAACTAAACTGTGTACTTATGCGAAACTGAATTGTTAGAAATAGAGATGTTTTTGACATTGAAACTGTGTACTTATGCTAAACTGATTTTTTTGAAATAGAATTGTTGATATGTATATCAATGGATTTGGTATTAAATAAGCTACAATGGTTGATGTGCCATAAAACTAAACCAAAGCAAACCAAACCAATCCACGTTATTTATATTGTTTAAAATATCTTTAAAAGAATTCACCTGGAAAGTCACGTGTTTTATTTAGTCTATTAAAGTCTATTATCTATCCTAGCGTCAAAGACTTGGACAGACTGTGTATAAATATTTTATCAGAACATCGCATAGGTTCATGGAAGGTGAAGACTGAACTATTATATCTTCTGTGCGTTTCCAAATTTTTTCTTTGATATTTTAATCTTAAAAAGGAAAGCAAGAACGTATGCCAGCACGTTAGGAAAGAGGGGAGATATAAATACGTTTGTTAGACTTACGACAGGCCAGGCCTATAAAGCACGTCTTGAAACAAGATCAGAAATGACACCAAAGTGAAAGTCGAAAAAGCAAGAGTCCACTCCATCCTCCGGTAAAACGCTGCGTTACGCTTGATCTAGACACAACCACTTCTTTTAATGATTTCACCTCAACACCATCAATTAGAGCGACTTCATTACGGATGAGGTTCTCGAACCAGCTAAAATAATTTAGTGATTGAAGCAATGTTGCTGAAAATACGGCGATACTGGGCAGGTCATGTGGCCAGAAAGGAAGACCACCGCTACTGTGTGTGAGGGGATACAAAGACACCTTCAAAAAGGGTTTCTGCTTCTGTGAAATCGACAATCAACAAAGGACAGGCCTAGGTTGCCTGGCAGTCAAAATTGGCGGGGCGGTAGAACATTATCAAAGTCTCTTCATTCTTCCAAAACAACCATTAAGGACAAGCGGAGGAAAAGAGGAGGAACAAAAAAAAAAAAAAAAACAACAAACAAACTGCAGAGCTGGGACGAAACCAAGACCTACCCCTGCACTCGTTGTGGTATGGCCTGCCTCTCTTAAATAGTCTTTATCAGTCACCTGCGTGTTAGCACCAATCGAATTGGCCTTCGGGCTTTTGACCTTGTGTCAAGTCGTGTCTGGTGGGAGGCAGCGACAAATACATAGCACCAATCGAAGAACGTCTTTGTGAATCTTCGCTCGCAAAGCCTAGAGCCATTCATTAAAAATTTACTTTATGGTAAAAAAATGCCAGGACTTTTGAATTTGTATGATTAACATACAAAAAAAAAAAAATTGAAAAGCAACAGCAACAACAACAACAAAAATTAACAAAAAACAAAACAAAACAAAAGCAAAAAAAAACAACAAAGAACCAAAACTCTAAAACAGAAGAAAAAAGAAAAAAAAGAAGAAAAAAACAAAAACACACACCCCACCACCCAAAAAAAAGAAAAAAGAAAAACCAAAAGAAAAACAAAGCAAAAAGAAAGAAAGCAACAACAAAAATGTGACAAGAAAATAAAAGAAAGCTAAGAAAAGAAAGAAAAAACCCATCAACCCCTAACCCTCAAAATGAAACATAAGATGAATAAAGATCTCTTCTAATATAATTTATTTGTTTTTTTCGAGTTTTGATACTTAGAAAATATATGATTACAAAATCAGATGATGAAAAGCAGACGAAAGTTTCGTCGTCATCTCACATTAATCACTTCCGAGAAAAGGAAAAGTGACACACACACACACACACACACACACATATATATATATATATATGTATATACAAGAACTGCTGCAAAACAAGCAGTTTTGCTTCCTGTAAAGTCTTCATCAGAAGATGACTCTGGGTTCAGGCATGGTTTCGGGGCCGAAGCATCATTACCACTAACACAGGGCGCCCCAGCAGTATCTCACAATACTACCAGACTTTATTGGATGGTGTTTGATATGTATGAATGCCATATCCGTTCAGATGCAGTTACTGCCTTGTTTTTGATCTTTTTTATATGTTCCCTCTTCTTTGCTGGTGAAAATCCGAGTTTGGTTAAAAATGTAGAAGTTGCGTTCAAAATGAAACCTCGACATCTGATATATATATATATATATATATATATATATATATATATATATATATTTACTAATCTAATATCTACTAGCATTCACGGTTACCAGAAAAAAAGAACCCCCCTCCGCCACGAACAAGAGATAAAAATATCTCGAATCACTGCCCGGGGGAAAAAGAAAAAAATATTATAGGACAAAAAGAAAGAAAAGGCCAACCCCGTCACACCACTTGAAAAAAACCAAGAGATATGCAGTCAGTTGGTCAAAAGAAAACTAAAACCCTCCGTAAACACTGCAATGCTACAATTACAAGAGTGCTCAACACGAGTGGAGCCAATAATAAAATTAACTTAAATCGCGAGTCGGAAATCTACTAAAGTTTCACCTTAACGGATCATCAGGAAGTCTAATTGCATATATGTATGTGTTATTTGATAACAATTTTAAGCTTATGTCTTTTGCACAACATTAAATGTTTTCAAGTATTGCAATGTAACAGTAACAATTTAACTCCAGTCATTTGTTTTGGTTTGGTTTAGTTTTATGGCATATCAACTATTGTACGTTATTTAATTCCAAATCCTGTTTACACGTAAATATAATATGTATATATGATATATAAACATATCTTGTAGATAACATTCTTAAACCTGAGCTCCTTTTTGCACACAGTTAAATGGTTTCAAGTATTGCTATACAACACTCACAATTTGACATGAGTTGTTTGTTTACACACATAGTTCGTTCTCTTTGACCCATAGATAGGACCTTAACAGGTGCTTCCACTCGGGTCAGAGCCGACCTAGGAGCAAAGACAATGAAGTGGTTCTCCACATTCTCCATATCTCCAAGGCTGGAGCCTGGCCATCAGATGGTTTAATGCCATATCCAGTTCAGTCATTGGTAGGGGATATTACTCCTGTGCAGAGATGCAGTCGGTGTATTCTACAGCCTCCACCGACTGGGCTAGCTCATTTTCAAGTTGTTATATTTTCTTCACAATCAAATGAATCTTTTCTTTAAGTTTTCATGGCCAAAATGCGGAGCAATTTTGGATTATTTCTAGTTTTTCTAAAGCGTTCATTTTCGTTTGGTTTCTCTGTTTAATGGCATATCAAACTTCTCGGGTTATTTAATGCCAAAGCCATTCTCCTAGATGAACAGTAGTTGTACAATTTAACCCATAGCTGGGAGGATAAAGAGGTTCATACGTTTTCCAAGGGTATTTTCCCGAAAGTGAACTAGCTTACGACTATTCCACCGTCCATGGCTTTATCCATTACACCAAGAGGACACCCCCCACCGCGTTCATTTTGTTACATTAAACTATTTTGTTTGAATCTATGATTACTTGATTAATTGGCTAACAGCATAACAATCTATCTTGGTTTATTTTATAGCAAGAGGTTTGGGAATCACGTTCATTGTACATTCATATATATATATTTCTGTGGAGGTGCCCGTGGTGTAATGGTTATCGTCGTAGGAAATGGACACGGCCACACGAGTTCAAATCCTGGACAAAGCTAATTGCATTTTACATAGCATTAATACCCTTGGAAAAGGTATGAATCCAATTATTCTCCCTCCAGCTATGGGTAAATAGGAGGGCAGATTGGGTTCTTCAGCCTTAGTGAGGCAACTAGCATGGGAGAAGGAAAACTCTGAATTCAAACCTGTTAAACTCCGCTTAAAAATTGATCTTCTGTCATATCCTGCCCGATCGGAGGGGTTGGTAAATAAGGATATATATATTTCTGTAGTTGTTTCTCGAGATTTTTTTTTGGCACACAACAGTCGTATCAAAAACGAATAATTTTTAAATAGATCTATTTGATCCAAAGATAGTATGCTGATAGATTCTGCCACTTCCCAGTCAGAGTGGAGTAATAGCCATAAATGAGTACTGCACAGATCTCAAGAACAGGATGCAGTTTAGTGTCGTACTCGAGACTCCTCTTGTTTTGAGAGGCGGAAAGGTCTTAATCCTCTGCCGGGGATTCATTGGGAGTATTTTAAGCCTTAACGACGGAGATATTTTTAAAAAATTAGATGCTTGCGTGTTTATGAGGAAGAACATTTCAAAGCCTTAAGGTATTCATTTAAATGGCATACCAACTCTTGCGATCTATTTAATGCCAAATCAATAGAATTAAGTTTGAATCCAATGCTAATGTACTCAGATATCTTTAGCTGCGGCTGCTATTAATAGAATCAAATTTTAAAATGAACGTTACAATACAACCGTATAAACAATAATTTTACAAAGTATTAATGTACGTGCAAAGGTTATATCGCTTTTGCAATACAATACTCGCTTGATGATGGCCCAAGATGAGGCCGAAAGTACAAGGGAACCAATTATTTATGGAAGGTTTATTAACCAATTCTAGCCGGATATCATATCATCAATATGAAAGGATATATACAAAAATATGTAAACAAAAATGTCTGTATTGTTTGATCAAATATGTCTTAACAAAGAAACACACACACACACACACACACACATATATATATGAAGAAAATAGGAAAACAAAGCTTTCCAAAAAGTGATGAATTTATTATAATGGAAAGTCAACGTTAAAACTTTTCGGTTTTAATAAAGCTTCCTAAGGACTTTAAGATATGGAAAAATGTTACTTGAACTCTGATGGATGTTTTATTAAAAATTGTTCACCATCTTAAAGTCTTGAGGAAGGTTTATTAAAACCGAAACGATTTAACGTTGACTTTCCGTCATAATAAATTCATCACTTTTTGGATAGCTTTGTTTTTCTATTTTCTTCATACTGTCGGATTTATTTACTTTATATACTTTCATATCCGGGAGATCGGGGTTCAATCCCCGGTCAAGTCATACCAAAGACTCAAAAAATGGTACTTGATGCCGCCTTGCTTAGCACTCATCACTATAAGGGGAGGATCAAGGGTAAAGTGGAGCAATCCAGGAAATGGAGTAGTGCTCTCCCCTACACCTCGGTGTAGAAGCTATTGAAAAAGGAGCCTTCAGGTAACCCTCGACTAGGGTCGCCAACTTAACTTATATATATATATATATATATATAAGCTCTGTACAGAAACAGGATGTAGTTTGGAAGAACTGTCGAGAGCGATCGATGAGAGACAGAGACAGCGAGATAGAGGGGAGTAGAGAGAGAGACAGAGAGAGACAGAGAGATGGGTAAGCTGTCAGTGTGATTTGATTTATATACATTTTGAGTAAATAGTCTGTTGGTAATTTTATTTTTAATCGAGTTAGGCCTAATTTATTTGCACACAGTTAAATGGTTTCAAGCATTGCTATTTAATACTGATGGTTTTAGTCAACATTAATCAATTGTTTGTGCACAGTTTTATCGATTCAAGAATTACTAACACTAATAATTCTATTTAATATTAATTACTTGTTTGTGCACAGTTTTTAAATAGTTTCAACTATTTCTATATCAGCGCAATTGACCCTCAACCACCGTGTTCTTGCACCTTTCAAATAAAATAAGTTTGGGTACTGGAATGCCACTAGAGTAATTTGAAGAATATGGTCGAGTCAATAATATCAGTTGCTGGAGGTGGCATGGCCAGCCGATTGATCAGATTGTCTTTCCGACCGCCTATCTTGCTCAGTAAGGGGCCCAGTGAAGCGTTGAAAGTTACTTGACCACTCGGTTGCTGGATCAAGGACTGCTTAGCAACCAGAATCCCGTCCTCAAGCATTATGAGTCGCCACCTCCAGCCACAAGATGGCCTCGGTGGAGGGGTTCTTAGCCCTCCTCAGAGGTGCAGCCCTAGTCGATAAGGCGTCAAAGTGTAAACCTTTAAAAGTAATACAAAATATTTTAGGGATTACATATAAAAAGTGCACCATTTCCAAGATTAAATCGAAGATTATTTTTCTAAGGTTGTTTGGAATTTAGGACAACATTTTTATAAAATTTAGCCCAACTTGAGAAATTTTATGAGACGACGAGAAAAACTTTATAAAAGATATTAGAATAAGTCTATTTGTTGTTTTTAACGAGACATACAAAAGAGAAACACTGCTATATATATATATATATATATATATATATATATATATATATATATATATATATATATATAGTGAGTTAGGTTTTAGGTTCTGGACAATATGAAACCGAAGTAGTGATTACAGGAAGATTTTCTTTTTGCTTTTAGGAAAAAAGCAACAGAAGACTAAATAAAAAAAAAACAAACGTCGAATTAAAAAAAAAAAAAACGATTTTAAGGAAAAACAAAGAATGTATACGCTAATCTGTTTGTGAGAAATCAATGTAAACCAGATGACGATTTGATATACATAAATAGATACAAGCGCACACACGCACACACACATATATATATATCACATACATACACAAACCTGTGCGTGCGCTCACTAATAGGATTAGACTGAGTTTGTTCATGAATGTAAGTGTACGCATATACGGGGTCGGTCTAGAAAGCAATAAAACTGTTTTTATTTTTTTATTTTTCAGGTTGGCAACTCTGATTAAAAAATTAGCCAATCCTGAGTGTATTAATAGAAAACAGTTTATTACAAAATAAGTTTGAAAATTTATAAAACCTTATTATTCATTTCAATTTTACTTTTTCTAAAAAGTATTTTTTTTTAAAAAAAGTAAGCTATATTTAAAACAAAGTATGAAAATTTCATTGACTCTGCGCTACCCTTTTCAAGTAATTTTGAAAGTTACTTAGAAAGTTGCTTGAAGCAGGAAGAAGCAGTTGTTATGGTCACTCAATTTTCTGCAGAGCCTGAATCTGGCAAATAAATAGACAGACATAAGCACAGAGCATGTTTGCATATAGATAATGAATAACGTTGTGTATGATAAGACCGTTTGAGCTGAAATGATTTTGTACAGACATATATGTTCATAGAGTCTTAGATGCGAATAAATGTTAAAAACAACGAGCGCGTGCGCGCACACACACACACACACACACACACACACACACATATATATATATATATATATATATATATATATATATATATATATATATGTCTGTGTGTATGCGTGTGTATATATGCGCGTTTGGGAGTGTCTGAGTGCTGAGCACTTGTATAATGATTAGTGCTATTTTCGTTGAGCATTATCATTCGAATGTTTTTCACTTCGTGCTCTTCTATTCTGTCCTTTTGGTTGACTCAATAAAGCTTAGTTAATTTCTCTTTCTCTCTGTCTGTCTCTCTGTCTGTCTGTCGTTGTACTAGTATTCAGTATATATCTCTATTTATGTAAATAGCCCAGTCGGTATGAGTGCGCCCCCTATTGAGTATTCTAAGTATGACACACAACCATCTTATGGTCAGGCACCAGCTTTGAGGAATGTGGCGTACCTCTTCATTGCCATTTCTTCAATGTTTGTTCTGACCTGGAAAGGTGGTACCGGTTACGGTCCTATCTATGGGTCAAATAGGAATCTGCTATCACCTAATTCAATTCAAACCTGTTAAAGTCCGCTTAAAAATTAATCATGTGTCACATTCTCCTCGTGCAGAGGGGTTGGTTAATATGTGTGTGTGTGGTTAATATGTGAGGTTAATATGTGAGGGGTTGGTTAATATGTGTGTGTGTGTGTGTGTGTGTGTGTGTGTGTGTGCCCCAACAGTACCTCACACATACACAGATATATAAGCGAGTTCGAACCCCAGTTGAGCTATTGCATTCATTTTCGGACAAATACTCTTGGGAAAGGTATGAGCCCCATTAAACTCCCAGGTATGGGTAAAATAGTACCACTATTCTTCTAGAAGAATGAATTTGGCGTTAAATAACTCAAGAAGGTTGATATGCCATTAACCAACCAACCAAACATATATATATATATATATATATATATATATATATATATATATATATACAAACGGGTTCATCATACACAACACTGTTTGTTATGGAGTTGCCCGTAGTGTAATGTTTATTGTTGTTGGAAATAGACGCGGCGACACGAGTTCAAATCCCGGACGAGGCTGATTCAATTTTGCACAGCATAAATTCTCTTGGGAAAGGTTTAGAATCCAATTATTCTGTGTTCAGCTATGGGTAAATAGTAGTGCAGAGATCGTTCTTTAACCTTGGCAACTCGTCTAGGAAAAGGAAAACTCTGAATTCAAGCCTGTTAAACTGCGCTTAAAAATTGATCGTGTCGCATATTCTGTCTGAGTATATGTGTCCCTCCAGTATCTCATATACATATATACGTATGTATGAGTGAAGAACTTTTGGATGACGCTGAATTAATAGAAACGATGCTTCGTACTCGAAAACAGTCATCATCTAATGAAGACTTTACAGACGGAACATATCTTTTAACAGTAAGTGTATCACACACACACACACACACACACACACAAATATATATATATATATAGCTACAACGACCTGCATATATTTCGATTTACCCAAGACTAAAAGTACAATATAACCAGGTTACAGTAAATGATCCCATATATACAATAACTGAACAGGTTCCAAAATAAGGGGTGTATTGACAGTAGACATAGCCCATTCCCCTAGGATAAACATGTCACTGTCTTTCGGGATATTGCTTGTTCATTTTCTGTTATTCTGTGTATTAAAGATATTTTTCTGTTTTCAGCGCCCACCCCCGAGCCTACACAATAAAATAATTTAGGAAAAAGGATTCTACGGTGCTAAAAGGATTTTTTTCTTTTAGTCTTTGGCATTTTTCTCCAGAATGTTTGTTTTTAGATGCCATTCGGGAATAACTTGTTTATTTATTCTCAATGCAGAAAATGCAATTGTTTTCTTTTTTGTGTATGGAAGGCCAGAAGGAAGTTAAGTCTGTAATAGCTGTTACGCTGTAATGACATTAACAAAACCCATTAATCAGAAATAAGAAAGAAGAAAAAAGAAAATTCATTAGTACAGTCGTACCTTCATTTTCACTGTTCTCAACTATTGTAGTTTCTGAGTAACGTTTGAAGTAATTATTTATTTGAGATTATCTTCATTTCTTTTAAATCTATTGGCTAGGAACGATATTAAAATTTCATTAATTTTAATGGGAAAAATGGTTGTCGGTTTTGACTCAGTTTCTCTCAGGAAACAGTGACGTGAGTTGAGGTAAGACTTTAAATCTATTTAATACAGTGTATTACTATTGTATACTTTATATGCATCATATAGATTGTATTAACAATGTGCAGACAATGAACTCGTCAAACCGACTTCAAGTTTGAACCGGGTTTGGTATACAAGTCACTTATATATGAAAACGGAGACCTAATAATTCCAAAGGCTAATCAAATTAGATAAATAGAAATAATGATAAAGTGAACCTTCCAAATCGCGGACTTTGCCGTCCTGGTAGATCACGGTGAAAATCAAAGAAAACGAAAAGAGAGACAAGTACTTAGACCTTGCCAAAGAACCCCCCCCCCAAAGCAAAAAAAAACCCCAAACAAACAAAAAGCTATAGAACATGAAAATGATGGTGATAGCAATTGTTATTGGTTCGCTTGGAACGATCCCTTAAAAGATTGGTAATAAGACTGGAATAGCTGGAAATCAGAAGAAGAGATGACCCCCATCCAAACGACAGCATTGTTAAGATCGGCCTGAATACTTAGAAGTGTGCTGGAGACTTAAGGACTCTTGCTGTTACCCAAACTCAAGTGAAAGACCATCAACCAATGTTGGTGTGAAAAACTCGAAATGAGTAAAATGATAATTTTCGAGGTATTAACAGATGACCCAATCTCAGCCAGAAAGTCAGACATTGTGTAAATTAGCTAAAGAAAAAAACAACTTCTCGTCTGGTGAATGTTACTGTTTCAGCGGACCACAGTGAAAATAAAGGAAAGCGAAGTAATTAACAAATATTTGGATCTTTTCAAAATCGCCGAAAAAAAAAAAGCAGAATTGCTGTGACTCCGATATCAAGGAAAGATCACCAGTTAAAATGTTGTGAAAAATAATAATAACAGCACAAATAAGGGAAAAGATCTACTACTCGCTAACAAGCCGCGGATTGTTCCCTGACGAACAGAAAGGATGCTGCCAAGGATCCAGAGGTACAGCGGAATTACTCTACATAGATCAACACATCCTAAATGAAAGCAAGACAAGACGGAAAAATCTAGCTATGGCCTGGATTGACTACAAAAAGGCATATGATATGGTCCCACAAAGCTGGATATTACACTGTCTCTAAATGTACAAAATATCACATGAAGTCATAAACTTCATCGAACAGACCTTGAAAACCTGGAGAGTGGACCTGACAGCAGGAGGAAGAAGCATAGCTAAAACAAAGATCCAAAGAGGCATTTTCCAAGGAGATGCACTATCACCCTTACTATTCATAATAGCCATGATGCCACTGAATCACATTCTCCGAAAATGCGCAGCCGGATACAAACTCAGCAGATCGCAAGAGAAGATCAACCACCTAATGTACATGGATAACATTAAATCATTTGCAAAAAAAGAAAAAGTACTGGAAACTCTCATACACGCCGTTAGAATATACAGTCAGGACATAGGAATGGAATTTGGCATAGAAAAATGTGCCATGATCGTCATGAAAAGTGACAAACGACATATGACTGACGGAATGGAACTACCAATTCACGACAGAATTAGAACGCTCGAAGAAAAGGAAACCTAAAAATTCTTGGGCATCTTGGAGGCTGACACCATCAAACAAGTGCAAATGAAAGACACGATCAGAAAAGAATATCTCAGGTGAACGCGAAACCTACTCGAGACAAAACTCTCCTGCAGAAACCTCATCAAAGGAATAAATATTTGGGCTGTGCCCCCTAGTCAGATACTTGGGACCATTTCTCAAGTGGACCAGAGAGGAACTTAAACAAATGGACCAAAGAACAAGAAAACTAATGACCATGCATAAGGCATTACACCCCAGAGACGACGTTGACAGATTATATGTATCTAGAAAAGAGGGAGGAAGAGGACTTGCCAACATTGAAGACACCGTTGATGCATCCATACAACGACTCGAAGACTACATAGAAAAACACGAACGAGGACTAATTACAACAATCAGAAACGATACCGACAACACGATAGACGAAAGAGTGACAACGACTAGGAAAAAAATGGGAAGGAAAACAACTCTATGGCCGCTTTAAAGTCTAATAAACAACATCTCACACCAAAAAACCTGGACCTGGCTACGAAAAGGAAACTTTAAGAGAGAAACGGAATCCCTCCTAATAGCAGCACAGGACAACGCCATAAGAACCAATCATATCAAAGCTAGGATAGATAAGACGCAACAAAACAGTAAATGTAGGCTATGCGGTGACAGAGACGAAACCATCAATCACATAATAAGCGAATGCAGCAAATTAGCACAGAAGAAGTATAAGGCGAGACACGACTGGGTCAGCAAGGTGGTCCACTGGGGAATGTGCAGTAAATTTCAATTCGACCATACAAACAAATGGTATATGCACAGCCCAGCACCTGTCCTAGAAAATGACACGCATAAACTCCTATGGGACTTTAACATACAAACGGATTACCAGAAGACCAAAAAAAAAAAGAGAATTTGTAAAATTGTCGACTTTGCTGTCCTGGAGGACCACTGAATAAATATGAAGGAACGTGAAAAGAAAGATAAGTACCTCGACTTTGCTAGAGAATTGAAAAAGCTGTGGAACATTTGTAACGATTGTGCCAATTGTGATTGGTGCGTTTGGCACAATAACTAAAGGATTATTAAAAGGCCTGGAAGACTTGGAAATTGGCGGACGGGTAGAGACTATCTAAACGACAGTATTGCTAAGAACGGCCAGAATCCTGAGACATGTCCTGGAGACTTGAGGAGACTTGCTGTCACTCAAACTCCAGTGAAAAACCATCAGCTAACACTGATGTGAAAAAACTCTAAAGGAGTAAATAATAATAATAATATTCAATTTATTTCCAGGCCGCCCTCGGTGGTAATTTACTAAGCTTTTTGCTTAGATGTGGCACAAGGCCATATGAAAGGGGCACCCAATGAGACTCGAACTCACTCGTGTAGGTTTGCTAGTCGAGCTTGCTAACCATTACACCACCAGAGGCGCCTCGGTGACCAGGTCTACTCTGGCTCGGAAGAGAAGTACCTGATAGGGTCCTACGCAGTTTAGTTCTATATGACCTATGGGTCATATAGAACTAAACTGCGTACTTAGGCTAAACTGAAGGCAGTAACAAAAACAGTCCTAGTCTCGTCGGCATTCACCTTTTGGGGTGCGCCTCAGTCATCAGTCAATGGACCTTTTTAGAAGACGGGGAACAGGTGTTTCTTTAAGAGGCTTCTTTCTTTCTTTCTTTGGTTTCTTTGTTTTTGATGGCATATCAACCTTTGTAGGTTATTTAATGCCAAAGCCATTTTCCTAGGAGAATTGTAGTAGTACTATTTAACCCATAGCTGGGAGGATAAGGGGGTTCATACCTTTCACAAGGGTATTTGCCTGAAAGAGAAAGTAATAGCGCGATTGAAGTACGAACTCACTACGATTCCGCAGTCCATCGCTTTAACTATTACACCACGAGGACTTCCCCCTTTGAGAAGCAAGCTTCCGTATCTGTAAATGATATTTTATATTATATATAGGCATTATATATGCATATATATACATATATATATAGAGAGAGAGAGAGTGAGAGAGGGAACGTGAGTGCAGAAGCAAAATTAGATAAATATTCTCGTATACTAATAAACAACTCTTTATTAAAACAAGATTAATTTTAATTTAAAAAAAATGAACAACAAAATAAGAAGATAAACTCAAAACAGTGAAATTACTCAATATAGCGTCATTTTTTTAAAAACTATTTTATCAATACGCCTTCGAAACGATTTGCATGCCTTCAAAAAATTCTTTAGACATTTTATTCCATTCCTTCTTCATAGTAGTCTTGAGAGAACCAATATTTGAATGGGATGACACATGTGTTTTGTTTTCTAAAACGCTCCACATATCGTAATCAAGGGAATTAAGATTTGGGCTTGAATCTTATTTAATTGCAGTCCTTACAGTTTTGTCGTGGACTTTCAATTTATTAGCGTGCTTTCTTATTGACATTGTGGGATTCTTCTTAATCGCCGAGACTGATTGCATTTTACATAGCATTAATACCTTTGGGAAAGGTATGAATCCAATTATTCTCCCTCCAGCTATGGGTAAATAGTAGGGCAGACTAGGTTCTTCAGCCTTGGTGAGGCAACTAGTTTAGGAGAAGGAAAACTCTGAACTCAAACCTGTTAAACTCCGCTTAAAAATTGACCTTGTGTCATATCCTGCCCGAGCGGAGGGGTTGGTAAATATGGATAATGAGCTTCCAGTCCTAGATCTTCGGGAAATGTAGGGTGCACCTTCATTACCAGTACTCCCAGATCCACTCTGACTTGGAGTGGTTGCACATATTAAGGTTCCATCTATGAGTCAAATAAAACTGCTTATCCATTTAACTGTGTGCCAATAAATGTCTGATGTTGAATTAAATTGTTAGTGTTATATAGCCATACTTGAAACCAAATAATTGTTTGCAACTGAATGAGTAATGCTGAATTGAATCATTAGTGTTAAATATTAGTGTTACATATCATTAGTGTTAAATATCATTAGTGTTAAAATAAAAATTCTTGGAACCATATTAGAGTGAGCAAGCAAATAAACTCTGGTTTCTTTAAAAGTTTCCCTACAAACTATTCGTTCACTAATATATATCTATATATATATATGTGTGTGTGTGTGTGTGTGTGAACAGGATTTAGCTTTAAATAACCCACAAGGTTTGATATGTCATAAAATCCAACCAACAAATTCTTTGCACATAGTTATATGATTTCACCTAATCCTATAAAAAACTCATTTTCTTCTGGGGAGGTTCCTGTGGTGTAATGGCTAACGTGGTTTGCGACATCGCTATACACGAGTTCGAACGCGCTCTTACGAGCGCTATTAACATATTTACCAACCCCTCCGCTCGGGCAGGATATGACACAAGGTCAATTTTTAAGCCGAGTTTAACAGGTTTGAATTTAGAGTTTTCCTTCTCCTAGACTAGTTGCCTCACCAAGGCTGAAGAACCCAGTCTGCCCTACTATTTACCCATAGCTGGAGGGAGAATAATTGGATTCATACCTTTCCAAGGGTATTAGTGCTATGTGAAATGCAATCAGTTTCGTCCAGGATTTGAACTCGTGTCGTCGTGTGCATTTCCTACGACGATAACCTTTACACCACGGGTACCTCCCTTAGGAGCGCTATTACGTTCATTTTCGGACAAAATTCCTTACGAAAGGTTGAACCCCTTATCCTCACAAGCAATGTTAAATAGTACCACTATTGTTCTTCTACAAGGATCGCTTTGGCATTAAATAACCCATGAATGATGACATGCCATTAAACAAAGAAACTAACCATCCATCACTTTCTTTTTTGTTTTCATAAGCATATCAACCATTGTGGGTTATTCAATTTGCAAATGGAATTACAGTGTTTTATCAATAACTTGATCACATTTTGTTATATTCTTACTGACGCAATGATAACGACACAGTAATAAAGACGCACGCAGGAAGACCTCTTTATAAATATACCCCTCACTTTATTGCAAGGGTTCGAAAAGGGTTACTCAAGGTTTGCGTGTGAGAGGGAGCTGGAGACCGAACAGAAACTGCAATATTTTGACCCCAAACTTATGGCCGTCAACGTTGTGTTTTTCTCGTTCTCCTGATGCTCAATCGGAGGCCCTGGACCAACTCTGCTGGGTGATGGCTTCTTTTACTGCATCTTATCAGCAACTTCTCTGGTCCCCAAACTCCATCGGGGTTCCTGAGGGCCCCCTCGGCCGGGTGTGGCTTTCCCTACCACATCTCTCCAACAGTACTGGAACTGGAACTCAACTGTCTTAGTTATATTATAGTTCAACGCCCACTCGATCGCCCACTCGATCTTTGAAATCGTATGTTTAATCGTCATCAAGCGGAAATAACTGTCATGCAGTTCAGAGGTCACTCTCTTCCGGTACGTCAGTCTATGAGAGTATCATGGTATTTTTTTAGCTTGTCCCATTTTGTTAGCCAATTTCTGCCCACGCGATTTCCTCTCCTAACTGCCATTGGAATGTGTCACTTCCTTCCGGTGCATCACCTTGAATGGCATTTTGGGCCGGGTCGAAGGTCAAAACATAACAATTTTACAAACAGAAAATAAATCAGAAAATAAGTCTTACATAGACGACCTTAACATAAGCATATAAAATGACACCTAATTTTTATAAATATATTATAAAATAATTAATAAGAATTAATTAGGAATAATAACAACAATAAATTTCAAATAATCTTTACCATACACTTCGAATATATTTTTTAAAAAGTCTAATAGATTTTTATATACCGTTTGGGTGCCTTAGGTTAGTGGTAATGATACGAAGCCCCGAAACCATTGTTTGAACCCAGGGTTCATGAAGACATTATTCAAAAAACTCTACCACCGCCCAACATAAAACACTCTAATTCCATTTTTATAGATCTACAAGGACACTAACGGAACCAAAGTTATAAATCTGTTGAACAGACTTTGAATATTAAACACATTACAACAAACAAAATATAAACAAAACACATAAAAGATCTTCCCCTCACTCAAAATTCCATTTTTCAAAGTCCTTGAAGGACACAAATAGAACAATATATATAAATGTGTACATCAGACCTTTGATATAAGTAAAGTTGGCGACCGTAGTCAGGGGCGACCAAAAAACTCCCTTTTCAATAGCTACTACACCGAAGTGTAAGGAAGGGCGCTACTCCTTTCCCTGGCTTGCTCTACTTTACCCTTGATACACACCTTATATTGCTGAGTGTTAAGCAAGGAGGTATCAAGTAACATTTTTGAAGTCTTTGGTATGACTCAACCTAGGATTGAACCCCGGTCTCCCGGACCATTGGCGAACACACAGCCCACAAGGTCAATGAGCCGGTTGACACACATAATATTATAAACAAAATAGACGGAAAAAGACAAAAAATATATTTGAAATAATTTTTTACGATAATTTAATACAAGATATTAAATGAATTAATAATCTGCAAATAAACTTGTGACAGAAATTTTAAATGAATGATATAATTAGTTATATAATAGTAATATTGCATATTGACCTTTGACAGAGCCGAGTATTCCAGGTGTATAAACAGAGTGATTGCAGGACGCACACGTGTAAAGAGGAAGGCAGCGATGCATTGGTGCAAGCAGTTCACATGGATTGAATCGGAAATGCGAAGGCGTTATGAAATTATACACAGGTACCACAGAGTAACGTCGGTCTCAGTCTTGCATCAAGAAAAGATTCAGTCAGTCACAGAGAGCGGCCACCGTGCACCACAGAGAGGGGATGCGGTAGCTCACAGCAGTAACAGTTGTCAGTCGTCAGTTTTGAGTCTTGAATCCCAGAGTGGCCACCGGAGGCCAAGTGGTCCCCTGGCGAAGACCGATTGAGAACATCTCGTCAAAAAAGAAAAGAACTACGGCTCTGAATTTGAATATGGAATCTCAGCGTGGGCTAAGAAAAGGGCAGTATAGCATGTCCAAGTCCTTCAAGTAGTTCATGTGTCTTCGTCTCCCCCCCTCTCTCTCACTTACTCCAGTTTCGACACTTTTGAGAAATAAAGTTGAGATACTTATATTTTTATAAAGAAATGCGTTATTGCGTCTTCATCATACCGTTATATAACAGTAATATTTTTTCCAAAAATGTTTTGGGTATTTCAGCTTGCATTTAATTTTAATGGTAATGGCGGAAGTCAGCAAAGTAACAAATAAAGTTAGGAGGTAGTCAGGTTTTAGTTGGTTTCTTTGTTTGATGGCACATTCACTTTCGTGGGTTAGTTAATGCCGAAGCCATCCTTCTAGTAGACCAGTAATAGTACTATTTAGCTCATGGCTAAGAGAACAAAGAGGTTCATGACCTTTCCCAAAAGTGCGAAAGTGAATGAAGAGGAACTGGAATTCGAACTCATATACTACGATTCCGCAGCTTAGCACTTTAACCATTACACCACAGGAACTTCTGCATAGGAAGTTATATTAAAAGATAGCCAATAAAAGTGATACTTTATACTTCCTGGGACAATCGAAATGTTGGGTAGGTCAGGAGGGTTATTTATATAGAAAATAAAATAGAAAATATGCAAAAATCAGGAGACGTATAGATTGTAAAGACATCAACAGAATCTCATTTTGAAGAAATCTTTTCTCAGAGTATGTTCATAAAAAATGCCAAGGTGGCTAAAATCGATATATAACACTGTTTCTATGCTTCAAAAATCCAGATTTCCTTTTTTTTCTGTATTAAAATCTTTATATTCATGGAAACACTACTTTAAAATAATGTACTTTACGTATTTTATGTATATTTATTGATTGCATATCTATCTATATATATGTATATATATATATATATATAGACCCACACATATATATACATGCATACATGGACACACACGCTCAAACATACACACACACACACATGCACATACACACACACAAAGGCGTGCATATATATTATATATATATATATATGTGTGTGTGTTATCTTTGAAATATCGATCTGTTTTTCTTTGAGAAGTATCCAGAGGATATTTCGTTCTCTTTCGACCAGTTCAGGCAAGTTAAATAGATTTTCGTTTCTTTGCTTCTATTTGTGCATATTCCCTATTGTTTTGCAAACCGACGTTTGTACCATTTAGTGCATTTTCCATTAATTGTTTAGTCAGTTGATATCCATATCAACAACAGTGACTCTTTCAGTCATCAAAAGGGCAGAAGTATAGACTCTTCTCGAATAAACTACAGTTCAACAGAGGGAATTATTAGATCTAACCATCGTATCCACAATGTAGGATTTTGAGAGGGTTTTTTTTTTCTTTTCATTGTCTGGTGGTTAGATTTTATGTCATATCAACCCCTCTCGATTATTTAATGCCAAATCCTGCTAATTCATATATTAAATGTATATGATTTCAAAAGAAATAGTTTGTCGGTAATATTTTTAAACGAGCCAGAGCTCATTTGTTTGCACTCAGTTAAATGGTTTTAAGTATTTCTATCAAGCACTAATAATTCTATTTACTATTAATCATTTGTTTGCACCCAGTTAAATAGTTTCAAGTATTTCTATCTAACTCGAAAAATACCATTTACAATAAATCGTTTATTTGCACACAGTTAAATGGTTCCAAGTACAGCAATGTAACACACATACACTTCTGTTTACTATTAATCATTTGTTTTCACTCTGACAAATGTTTTGAAGTATTTCTATCGAACATAAACAATTTTATTTTCTATTAGTCATTTGTTTGCTCACAGTTAAAAAGTTTCAAGTTGTTATTGTTGTCAAGAGCGGGCGTAAAAGGCAACAGGAAACTGATTCTTGTATTAATTCAAGAGAGGACACGGGTGTTAGTTTCAGGGCGTATTGAGTCGAGCGCTTTCTCCCTCTCTCTCAGTAGCTGTTCCTTCTCTCTCGCTTTCTCCCTTGTTCTCCTTCCTTCCTTCCTTCTTTCTCTCTCTCTCTCCTTCAGGTTCTCGCCTTCCTTCCTTCCTTCCTTCCTTCCTTCTCCTTCCTTCCTTCCTTGAGATGTAACACGTTCGTCGGGCAAATGCACTCAGAACAAAATCGCCCATTCAGCCGTTACCGTACGTATTTGTATTATTTTGAGATCTCGTAAGAATTTGCATACGTGCAAATTACCTCTCGCTGGTTCGAGATCTCCCCTCGTCAAATATGCTCGAGGCAGCCATATCGGTTTCCACTCTACAAGCCAGACACGTTCGTGCGCTTTCGAATGCCCAGGTACGTTACCTTCACAGTTATATACCCTACCAATGAACATTAACTTGTATGTCCTACTCTTCATAAATACGTTGGCTACAATTGTGAGTTGGGTGATATGCTGATTGTCGTACACTACCAGCGTTGTGGTTTACCTTCTTCACGCCGCTAGCGAGTATTGTATGTTGTTAATGTTATAAAGATTTCTGTTTCATTTCCAATTTCCGTTTTGGTGATTTCTCATTCAGTAACATTTTGTTAGTTTACAACACAAGTATTGCTACGTTACACAAACAATTTAACTTCAGTCATTTGTTTACGCACATTGAAATAGTTATACATATATGTTTTGCAAATAAATAGTTTGTAGGTACTTTAATTTGTTTACACACTATTGAATATTGATATTGTTTGCGCACAGTTAATTAGTTCATGGGTTACAATCTAACTCTAATAATTATATTTGTGATACGATGGATGGCATTCATTTCTGTGGGTGTGGATAAATGCCAGTCAGAATAATGTCTGTTTTGGTGCGAACCCCACACAAAGGGCTTATGTTGTATAGCCGTAATACGAATATAAGCGGAAGCATAATCAAATATAATTTACGAATTTCAATTAACGAACGAACGAACACATTTCTTTATAAAAATATGTATCTCTCACACTTTATTCACGAAAGGGTTGATGTTTCTGTGCTATGTGAGAGATGGGTAGAGACAGTAAGTATTGACCCAACTTCTTCTCTTGACCATAGCACGCTGTGTTATCTTCAAGAACCCACTTAGCACTTCTTCCGCATCTTGTCTGGGGTTGCTCAACCGGGGGTCGCTGAGGACCACAGTCTTCAACTAACTCAACTGCCGCCGGCACCTGCCTATATTCTTTCATAACGTCCACTTGCTTCCGCTTCTTCTTCCGCTTATTTACACAGGTGCATCTCTAATGGACGGCTCGGTCAAGGGTCAATATATAACACTTGCACACGAGATCTTCCACGGGACTGGAAGAGGACGAGGGAAAGATAGTCCCAGGGAGAACAGAGAAGGAGTCAGCCAAGAGAAGTGGACAGAACAGACCAGTCGAGAGAACAGGCCAGTCGACAGATGTCGGAGGAAGCTGACGGTCGAGAAAGGCGGCTGCTAGAACCTGTGAACTGAGATGCTGGGTTGGCCAACGTGAGAAGATGAGTCAACATTCCTTTGTGGCTTTGTGGGAATTTCGCTCGAAATACACGCGCGCGATAGCCTGCCTATGCACGGAGAGCTACACAAAAGTGTCACAAACTTCTCCCTTCTTGCGCTTTGAGCAAACCCAAGTCCGTGTCTGTTTGTTCTCTTTTCTCCCACCATCTTGGTTGTGTATGTTGTGTTTTGTGTGTCCGTAGAGAAATGTGAAATACCCCTAGTCGGAGATGAGAGAAATCACTAGATGATCTGATCTGATGTCCATGAGTGATTTAGGAAGTTGAGATAGTGAGGGTCGTCCGGCGGTGTATTGTCACATATTTAATATTATTCATTTGTTTGCATATAGGAAAGTGGTTTCAAGTATTACTAGTTAACACTAATTATTCTATCTGACATTATTAATTCATTTGCACATCTATCTAACGCGTATAATTCTATTTAGTATTCATTTGTTTGAACACTTAAATTTAACATCAGCCATTTGTTTTCACATAGGTACATGGTTAAACAGTTTCATTCGACGAATAGATAAGATACTATTAGGTACTAACACTCCGATCCAGATTTTATGTGGGGGTAATGGCAATGAAGGGGTACTCCACATTCCCCAAAGCTCTGGGACTAGAGCCTCAATATCTAATTGTTATCGTGTCATATATCAGGACACTCGTTGCGGTTTGCAGGTCTTACCCACATACAGAGATTACGTCGGTGTATTCCACAGCTAAAGCCGACTGAGCCCTTTTTTCCGTGATTTCAATTATTCACGGTCAACCTCCGAAATAAAACAATAATGCTGGCTATTCAGATAGGCCAAAGAGAATCTGTAAATTCGTTTAGATATAATTTCAAAAGAAGAAGATTCTCAGTTTAATAAAAAAAAAAGAAAAAGAAATCGTGTGCTGGTATTGCAAAGATATACAAGGAGAACAAATATTTTATCCTTTACATCACTTCTATATACTCGTTTTCATTTGCTTTGTTTGTTTAATGGTATATCAACCTTAGTGGGTTATTAAATGCTAAAGCCATCCTTGCAGAAGATAAATGTACTATTTAACCCATAGCTGTGGAGATAAGAGTGTTTCATATTTTTTTCCAGGGTATTAGTCTGAAAGTGAACGTAGTAGCACAATTGGAGTTCGAACTCGCTTACTACGATGTCGCAGCCCAGCACGTTAACCAGTAAACCACGTGGACAGTGAGTCAAAAGTTTTGCAATATTTTGTTAATGTGGGTCACAATTCGTCAGCTCTGGGTGTTTTTACCGAGATCATGAAGATAACGAACCACACGGTGAGATTCCAGGCTCACCTGATACTCACTGATTGCTATCCGCTAGATTTGCCTTTATGGCTTGGAACTCGGTCTCGGAATCCACGATATTAGGTCTACCCGTCCTTGCTCGATCGTCGAGATTCTTGCAACCCGAGAGCAATTTCTTAAATCATCTGATTTCTGTACTGCAATCAAGTGCGCCTTCACCTTTCACACAACAAATGTTTTTTGTTGCTTCCACAGCGTTATGGCCTAATTCGAAGTCGTAAAGCATACGTTCCTGAATTATACTACATTGCAAGTTCTCTATGAGGCTTTTGTATTATACGCGGAGTAAAGCAATGCACAACGAGTTAGCGCACCACCTACCATAATACTACCAACTTCAGCGAGTACCTTCGGCTACAGCCTTAACTGCATCTGTTGTATGATATACTCACCACAAAGTAGCACGTACTTCTAAAATATTGCAAAACCTTTGTTAATTCATTGAATAAAAATATATTTTCAATGTCCTGAAATCTCTTTTCCAAATCGATGGACTGGCACGCTCGTATGAAGTAAGATAGACAGATAGATTATTATTTATCATCTAAATAATAATATACACACATAAATAGGAATTTACTAAGCTTTTTGAACAGTTGTAGTACAAGGCCGTATGAATGAGACACCCAATGAGATTCGAACTGATTCCTGAAGGTTTGCTAGTCTCGCTTGCTAGCCATTAAACCACCCAAGGTGCCCATATACACACGTAAGTATGAACACAGGTTCCCAACTAAAGGAAGGTATTAACCGTATTCCACCCTAATATACTGTATATCTCCTTTCGATGTCTACGCAGATCTGTTATCTTCATTGTAAACGGAACAGAATGCGCTGGTATGAGTGTTACAATATTACTAGATGGCCAAATTTATCAGAAAACGTACTAAACCTAATCTATGCACAAAATCAGTGTCGTCCTTCAGGATACTGCAGTTATATTTTCAGGCAATAAATATATATATATATATAGTTGTAGTCAGAATTATACGCCCAAACTGATTATTTTTATATATTCTAGGGAAATGCGAATATTTGCAAGTACTTACTGAATTTGCCATAGATAATTTATTCTGTATTGAGTTTTGAATATATTTGGGAATTTTTTAGAAGTTTTGATCTATCATATTTACTGTGATAGATCTTCTCTAAAAATTGGTGCTGTCCAAAAGTATCCCCTCACTTATGCAAATTATGAAATGATATTGTTCTGTGGTAATTGCTTGATTCTTTTTGTTTGTTTGTTTCTCTTTTGCTTGTTTCTTTTTTCCTACTTAGTCATTATAATAAAGTGGTATTGACTTCATTCTGTAACATTCTGGAAGCTTCTAAAGAAAATAATACGTAAACTCCATGTACATGATAACTCATTCGTTCTGCAGCCATGCCTAACTTCTGCTTAACTTCACTTAAAGTTATACAATCTTATATATATATATATATATATATATATCAAGAGAGAGAGAGAGAGAGAGAGAGAGAGAGAGAGAGAGAGAGAGAGAGAGAGAGAGAGTCTGTGTGTGTGTGTGTGTGTGTGTGTGTGTGTGTTTAGATTTTCTTTCTGGCATATTTTAATTAATTCATGGAATTTCTAATTATGGTAGACACTTTTTTCGATATCTCTTTCTCGAACTGGAAATTTACTGTCAGGAAAGATTTCAAAAACTAATTGGAATTTTTTTTTTAAATAGAGTAAATTATTTTTGGAACAAATTGCTTAATCAGATCAAAAGCAGTAATGGTGTAGAAAATTTTAAGATTAATTTGGATCTTTGGTTTGATTTTATGGCATATCAACTATTGCAGGTTATTTAATGCGAAATCCATTCTTATATACATAAACAGTTCTATTTCAAACAATTTAGTTTAGCATAAGTATACTGCTTAGTTCTATTTAACCCATAGATTGGACCCTATCAGGTGCTACCACTCCAGGCCAGAGTGGACCTGGGAGTGATGGCAATGAAGGGGTACTCCGCATTCCCCCAAACTCCTGCATTACTAGACAGGAGCGTCATTATCAGATTGTTAAGTGTCATATACTGAAAATCGTTGGGGGAGTCTTACCCCTCTGCAGAGAAGCAGTCGGTGTATTCTGCAATCCTAGCCAACTGGGCCACAACTTGGATGATTTCCAAAAAAAAAAAAAAGGTTACAAAATTAAGGGATTTGGGGGAACTATTCATTTACTTAACAAAATTTGATCTTAATAAAGATATTGTATTATATATATTCAGTGTAAAGATTCTTTTTTCAAATTTCATGCGCGAAGTTTGTAAAAAGCGGAGATGTCCAAATAAATAATAATAATTTTATTAAAGATGACAGGAAGTTTAATAATGGCATTTTCACGTTGACCAGTGAGATGTCTCGACTGTGGATGAAGGCTGTTTAACTATT
Organism: Sepioteuthis lessoniana; assembly: GCA_963585895.1. Taxonomy (NCBI): domain Eukaryota; kingdom Metazoa; phylum Mollusca; class Cephalopoda; order Myopsida; family Loliginidae; genus Sepioteuthis; species Sepioteuthis lessoniana. The sequence goes on from OY757908.1 coordinate 77,845,626, forward strand.
GTCCGAAATCTCTGATATTGTAAACCGAGTACGTGTAATTTCTGGAAGTGTCTGTGGTATAATGGCTATTGTCTTAGGAAATTGATACGGCGACATGAGTTCAAATAATAATTGAATATGATTTTTTTTTTTTTTTTATCTTCTAAAGACTAAATGAACAGCCTGTGCGATGTGTTGCACACCAAGCAACAGTACTGATTTCTCTTCGATGGGCAAATCGTGCTGGGAAACAGAAAGTGTAAAGTTAGAGTTAACTTTCAACTTCAACAGCAACATGAATCCGAATCTTCAAAGAAAACTTTGCCCACTCGGCTGGGTCTGTAGAATACTCCGACTGCATCTCTGCAGAGGGGTAAGACCTTAATATGACACTAAACAATCTAATGGTCAGGTTTCAGTAATGCTGGAATTTTGGGGAATGCGGAGTACCTATTTATTGTCATCGTTCCCCAGACCATTCAGTCCCGGAGTCGTAACACCTGATGGGTTCCTATCGATGGGTTAAATAGAACTATTTGGTATTCAAACAGTGTACTTATACTGAACTGAATTGTTTGAAATAGAACTGTTTTTATATTTAACTGTGATAACAAATGAATGATGTTTAATTGAATTGTTAGTGGTACATTACAATAGTTGAAAGCATTAAACTGTGTGCAAACAAATGATTAATAGAAAATAGAATTATTCTTATTCGATAGAAATAAGTGAAACCATTTAATTGTTTGAAAAAACGTTATTTCCAAAATGTCTTTAGAAATCATATATCTAATGTATATATGTATAAAAATGGATTTGGCATTAAATAATCTACAGTGGTTGATACGCCATAAAACCAAACCAAACTAAACCAAACCAGGTTATGCGATAACATTTGCACCCGACACTATCTCGGAACAGAAAAAAGTTTTAAAATCTAACATTAGAACTAGTATCCAAATATCGACATTAAAAGAAAGTTTTTACTACACATTGGCATCATCATCATCATCATCATCATCATCATCAAGTCGAGCTGACAGTATAGAGTTCTCTGACTGTTTCTCTCGCATACCCCCGCCCCCATCATCTAATGTTCGTTGTACGTCTTAGCTGGTCGGCTAACACTGGCATGTCCATGTGTAGGAGTCCATAAGAGAACGTCTCTTACGAGTTCGTCCTTACTTTATCCATCAAAACCCCGCATGTCTTGTTCGTCTTACTTGGGTGGTTTGTGTGAAGGGAGGTAATTGGCCGTACAACTGCTGTCTTGTTGAAACGTTACTCTCCCATTCTAGCATTCTTGTGTAATTCCTATCTAGTTTTTTTCTCCCTACGTTTTTACTAGAGTCCAAATGGTAAATCTATTTAGTAGTACTAAACACAGCAACAGTTTGGAAGAAATACTGTTTTATTTTAACGGATTGATCAAATTTCCATATGATCGTAAACCTGTCGATGGCATTCCACGCCTGACATCACTACCTGTAGATGCGATGTTCCTGCCGAGGTATGTGAACTGTGATTTTAGAGGGTTGTTTCAAACACATGGACTCTGTTTTATTTGTATTCACGTAGAGGCTAATACCTCCTGCTGCCAGGGCACCTCGGGTTATGGTTAGCAAGTTAGACTAGCAAACTTATACAAGTGAGTTCGTGTCTCATTGGGTGCCCAGTTCATACGGCCTTGTGCCAAATTTAAGCAAAAAGTTTTCAATACCTTCTGCTGCCTGCTCTAGGTTATGCAGTAAGAATTCGGCTTTGGCTGATGTAGCAGCAAGAAATGCTCAGTCATTTATGCAGTCTGAATTTGCCGTAGTTTCTGCAGGATATAGTCGGTTTCTTTCCCTTTTTTATGAAAACAAAACAAAACAACACCTCCGTGAAAAACAAAAACGAAACGGAAATCTAAGCTCTGCAAAACAGTTCTCAGGCTCTTTCTCCATAAAACTTGCTCGAAGTAACACGGAATGCTTCGTTTCTCCCCCAAACCAGGATATTTCTACTACATTGTCTACTGAACGTACACAAGTAGCCCGAGATTCTCTTCTAAGCAAATGATATGTATATTTGAAATAATACGATATGCTTTATCCCCGCCAAACATAAGTATATATATATATATATATATATATATATATTTTAGATTTTATATATCTAATACCATGGAAGTTTGTCTGGGACCTTAGGTTGCCTTCCGGATAGATGAACGCTGTTATGTAGCAGGGTTTGCTACAAAAATCTTTTTTTTTTCTTGGCCATCCTGTTGCAAACCCTGCTACATAACAGCGTTCATCTCTTTGTCTCTTATTTCCTTTAATGAAGTAGCGTTGATTAAGTAGCGTCTTATTTCCGTTGAAGTTTAACGTCATCTCTCGAGATCCAATCTACTCGGCTGGGGCCACTATTTGCCAATGTCTCCCACCAGACAAGGCTTGACACAAGGTCAAAAGCCTGAAGGCCGATTAAAGTGGGGATAAAGGGGAGAGGAAGGTCGGGAACGAACCGAGTCTCGAACACTGCTGGTCTGTGCTGCTCATTGATCCACTAAGTGCAATGTGGGTCTAATGAGGCATGCAGTTTCACGAATCCAAATGTGGGTCCGGGCACGTATGCCAGGTTATAGCTTGAACTAGACAGCAATATACATTGAGTCATGAGAGCACCCGAGGGGGCCGTAGAATACACCAATTGCATCTTTACACTGAAGTAAGAACCCCCTTCAACCAGTATCCTGAATATGACTCTAAACTGCTTCTGATGGTGAGGCTCCACTTTTGGCACTAGATTGAGTCCTATTAAATAGAATTGTTTTACCATTTAAACTGTGTGCTAACAAATGGCTTAAGTTAAATTAAATTGTTAGAAATAGAAATGTTTGTCAATTTAACTGTGTGCCAACAAATGACTGTTTAATTGAATTGTTTGTGATACATAGTAATACTTGCAACCACTTAACTGTGGGCAAAAGAATGAATGAGTAATGTTGAATTGAATTATCAGCGTTGAATAGCTTTACTTTACTTGAAACTATTTAACTTTGTGGGTAAATCGAATTATTAGTGTTGTATAGTAAAAATTCATCATCATTATCATGTCGCACCGCCAGCACGAATCTCCCCGATCCTCTCCCGATTCCCGTCTCTATCGTCCATCGCTCCCGGTAGGTCTTCAAGACTACATCCTGTACGATATTGTAAATAGGTTCCAGCTAGTCGTCCTGCTTTTACTCGTCCATGTGAAGGGGTCCACTGGAGTGTGTCGCTAATGAGTTGGTCCCTACTTCTCCAGCAGTGTCTGGTTCGTCTAATTTGGATTGGAACGGTTCAACTGTGTGCAAATTAATGAATCGAGTTAAATAGAAAAATTAGAGTTAAACTACAATACTTGTAACCACTACACTGTGTACAAACAAATGATTAATATCAAAAAGAATCATTAGCGTTGTATTGTTATTATTGAAACCATTTCGCTGTATAGAAACGATAGCAATACTCAACTGTGTGCAAACAAATTAGTTCTCTTCTTTTGAGATCGTTACGTTCACATTCAATCGTCTTAATTTGAGAGCATCCGCGAAATGTTATTACATTACAAATGATTCAAGTAAAGTAAGTAAAGTTGGCGACTGTAGTCGAGGGCAACCAGAAGGCTCCCTTTTCAATAGCTACTACACCAAGGTGTAGGGAAGGGCGATTCTCCTTTCCCTGGATTGCTCCACTTTACCCTTGATACGTACCTTATATTGCTGAGTGTTAAGCAAGGAGGTATCAAGTACCATTTTTAAAGTCTTTGGTATGACTCAACCTAGGACCATTGGCGAACACTCTACTCACTAGACAATGAGCCGTACTAACGGAAATTGGATTCAGCCCAGTTGGCTGAGGTTGTAGAATACACCGACTGCATCTCTGCACAGGAGTAAGACCCCCACCCCTCAACGAGTGTCCAGTATATGACACTAAACAATATGATGGTGAAGCTCCTGTATTGCTAGAGCTTTGGGAGATGAGGAATACCCTTTCATTACAATCGCTCCCTGGTTCACTCTGGTCCGGAGTGGTAGCACCTGGTAGGATCCTGGTAATGAGTCAAATACAACTGTTTGATATTTATATGTGTACAAACAAATGACTTATACAAAACCTAATTGTTTGAAATAGAACTGTTTGATCATTTAACTGTGTGTTAACAAATGAATGATTTTTAATTGAATTGTTGGTGGTACACAACAATGCTTGTAACGATGAGTAATATTGAATAGAATTAAAGAGTTAGATAGCAATAATTTAAACCATTTCAATGTGTAGAAACAATAACAATTTTAGTGTGCAAACAAATTAGTTCTAACTCATGTTAAAAAGCAAATCACCAAGAAAATAATCTTTTACATATCTTGTACATCTATTTAAATGTGTGCAAACAAATGACTGATGTTAAATTGTTACTGTTACATAGAAATACCTGAAACCGTCTGTGCGCAAATAAATGATTAATAGTTAATAGAATTATTCGTATTAGATATCAATACTTGAAACCATTTAACTGCAAGCAAAATATAACCTAAGGCTTGTTTAAAAATTCAATCAGCAAAATGTGCATACAAATCATGTATATATATATATATACATGAAGAGGATTTGACTTTAAATAACCTGCAGGGGTGGTTACGCCATAAAACGAAACCAATCCAATCAACAACAGAGAAAAAGATTAAACTTCTCTATTTTCGGTCTGTTCCATAATTGATACTTTCTTTCGTTTTTCCATTTTATAGAAAGCATGAAACAATTTTGTGATATAAACAAAATTAAGAAAATGAGATTTCAATAGCTTTTATTTTTTTCGTGCTGCTCAGCTGGTTAGCAGTTGAGCACTTTTGATTAATTTAACACTTAACAAACGATTGCTGGTTCTCATCCTGTTACACACACACACACACACACACACACACACACACACACACACACACATATATATATATATATATATATATTGTAATCCACAGACAGACTGTTTCGTTGTATCACAACTGTACATTGTGGGTAGACCCACGAGATCCTTCGAGCTGGGATCTAATCCGCCAATCGGACATATTACCCCAGAGGCAATGACCTTCTCTGCATAAGTGAAGAAATTTTTGACGTATTTCTTATATATATATATGTTATCGGCTACCTGGAGGGCTCAATTCTTTAAGTTGTCATGACAGCATGGAGTTCCGTGACTCTCTCGCCATCTGTGCCCATCATCCATCGCAACTGTGCTAGACAGTTAGATTGCACCAACATCCAATTAGGGCTATCTATCTATCTATCTATCTATCTATCTATGTGGTGCCTTCAATAAGTTTGCAGACTTTTTGTACAGGCATTTAAGATTGTCGGAGACTCTTGAAAATGCACTATGTTATTGCTATACATCTTATGAGATGACTGACCAATTTTTATGATTTCACCTTCAAATGAACAGCTACAGCAGCAATTGGAATACACCCTACTAAAGCCTGATTGTCACAGCTGGTGAATTTCAAAAATGCAATCTGGACGTGAGGACACTTTAGAAGAACTGTTATATTCTCATATGCCGTATCATGCAGGATACATACTGACACAATGAATAACAGATGCAGGAAGACTTCTTTAACAAATATGAACCCCTCACTTTATTTGTAACGTTTGAAAGGGTTATTCAAGGTTTGCGTGTGAGAGGGAGTTGGAGACCGAACAGAAACTGCAATATTTTGACCCCCACTCTTATGGCCGTCAACGTTGTGTCTTTCTCGTTCTCCTGATGCACAACAGGAGGCCCAGAGGCCCACTCTGCTGGGTGATGGCTTTCTTTACTGCATCTTATCAGCATCTTCTCTGGACCTCAACTCATCAGGGCCCCAAGGCCCCTTCGTCCTGATGTGGCTTTCCTTACCACAACTCGTCTATCTCCCCCTCCAACTCTAACTGGAACTCGAACTAACTTGACTTCTGTCTTGACTGAGTTATATAATAGTTCAACGCCCACTCAATCGCCTACTCGATCTATGGAATCGCATGTTTAATCGTCATCAAGCGGAAATAACTGTCATGCAGTTCACAGGTCACTCTCTCTTCCGGTGCATCAGTTTATGAGTGTACCATGGGAATTTTTTTACCTCGTCCCATTTCATCAGCCAGTTTCCGCCCACGCGATTTCCTCTCATAACTGCCATTAGAATGTGTCACCTCCTTCCGGTGCATCACCTTGGAATGGCATTTTTTTGGCCGGGTCGAAGGCCAAAATCATCCGTTAATTATTTTTCAAAATTCCACATGTGGAATTTTCTTCACGTTCGTCTCCACCACCCTCACACATATTTTACTGAATAATTTACAAGGACAATAATGGCTGAAAATACAAAAAGAATCCCTTGAACTACAGCAAACAAAATCTTACTTAGAAGGCGACCTTCTCTCTATGTAACACTTGCCCGGCTAATTATTATCTAATTTTCTTTTACTAATATTTGCGTGGTTGGCCATCTTGACATGTGTGCATCAAGGTACAATACGGATGCATCTTTTATTCTCCCAACACAACAGGCCCTCTATAATTCCTTGTAGAATTTCAAAACCCTAACAGGACCATACTCTAGTCCCAGATCCTGGTCACAAACTTAGTGACCCTGGTCATTCCAGCAATACATTTCACCTGGATACCTCGTGACCACACTCCAGTTCTTCGCTCAACAGGTTCCTACCTGGAGTAACCGGAGAATTCCATAAACTAAAACACAATATCTTCAAGGCCCAAAGCATTCCCCATAAACTACAAAAATCATGGCCCAAAACAAAGTATCACAATACATCCGAATGTATCACAATCTGACACGCATGCAGTAACCACCTAAAATAGACCACGCAAAAAATTTTTTTATTTAGCAATGTGTTACCCATTTTTTTTCATTAAGTTTCTGTTTCCATGCCCATTGGTTTGCAAGCCCTTGAGGAAACATGATTTACCTGATCATACCCACGCCCGTCGGGTTTCTTTTCAATTTAATTAGGAACCCTCGTGGCTACCAATGTCTGTTCTTTCCTTCTTTTTTTTCTCCATATGCTGTGTTCAACAATGTTCAAGTTCTCTCTTTTTTTTTGTCCCATTTTCATTGTCCCGTAGCTTTTTTTTCTTTTTTTGGTTTTCATTTTTTTTTTCATAAAAAATTGCTCATTCAATGTCCCTTGTTTTTTTTTCAACCTTATATCTACCTCTCTCTACCTTAATACTATAACTATAGGTTCGCTTCCCAGTGTATTCAATTTCCGTCTATAGTATCATAAATTAAGCCTGATTTATAATAAAACTTTCTCAATAGCTTACGAGCATTCTTCTTCTTTTTTTTTCTTTGCACAAAATATCCCGGGGTTTTTTTTCTAAACAACCCAAACTTTTATCAATTCAGCCAACATTTCCCAATTCAAAACAATTCCTAATCCGAAACTGCGAATCTTCGCCACACCTGGTTCCGTCAAAATTCTGCGCATCTCTTAATTATATCCAAAACCCTGGTTCAAAATATCTTCCCCAGTAACACTCTCAAAGCTCCACTCCAGGGGAACTCACAAAATATCTGTCGGTCTCGTCAGACACAAAAAAACATATCTCTCTCTTAGTTACTCTGCCTCCACGGCGAGACCATTTTCAATCGATACGGACCCCGACAAGTCCGAGACAATACCCATGTCTCCAATGATTGGTATCAACAACTTCCACAACAAAAAACCGGCCTGATTCTACCAACGCCGAAAATATCGATTCTCCCAACTTCATAAATACCGAAAAAGTATATGCGCATTCTTCAGACAAACACCAATGTGCGAAATTCTTGGACAATCCCATCGATGCTCCCAGGATTCCATCCCTCGGATTAAAATTCTCATTTCCAATCCACAAGTTCCAAACATAAAAACTTGCCCAAAAAGTCTTAACTATAGATATGCGGGATTCCAGAACCTGGACTGAAAT